>JALPQI010016041.1:0-26229 GCA_025490895.1 Thaumatotibia leucotreta | reverse complement strand
CTTGCAGCATAGCTTGCACATAGCTATGGTAGAGGAACACGATGGGCGACGTAGTAATATCGGGAGACAGTATTTTACCCCACATTACCACGCCTTAAGTAGGAATTGATTGAACATGAGCGTAATAAATAAGGGGTAACTCACCTGTTTAAAGCTTTCCATATCATCGCTAGCGGTGGCGACTTGCAGCATAGCTTGCACATAGCTATGGTAGAGGAACACATGGGCGACGGGTGCTAATAGTAGTTTTGGGAGGTAGTATTTAACAGCTAGACGGAACCCATGTCCGGCAGTGTCGAGGCGTTCGGAGAACTAAAAAAAAATTTAATATAGTTATTTAGTAGCACCTTTATTCATAAACGACTCCTAACTTAACCGCTAAGTATTGTTTGCCCTTTTCACTCTTGTGGAAAAATTGGTAAGACCGAAAGGGACAAACAATGAAAATTTTATTACTGTGTTTTGGCTACAAAATTTTTAAAATTGTAACTTAGGCTACAAAATGTAAGCACGTAATGTTAGCAAGTTGTGTTTGCCTGTAATTGGGTGAATACTGCGTCATGTTTTGTTTGTGCTTTTATTTAAGTTCATATGTTTTGGTATTACACCTGTTGGCAAACCTTAATAAATAAATAAATGCCTTATACTTACAGCGGTATCAGCAACAATATTCTGTAGTGCGTCCCTCGATTCTTTCCTTGTGACGATATTCGCGTATCGCACGTACGCTCTGAATTCTTCTACTTCCGCCAATTCTGTAAGAGAATCAACCATTTATTATCTGCTGAGTCAGCAATGTTATTCACTAAGGAAACCGCCTTGCTATCAGCGCTGCGGCAGCGTCGAGCCTAAAAGTAGTATTCACTAATGTACTTTAAACGACACTAGCGCTCGGCGACGAATGCGGCGTGAGCTGGAACTACACTGCGTCGAGAGTTTGACGTTTAATGTACGAAGTTCGTATTCTCTAACGAAAAACAGCGACGAACTCGCCCACAACCTCGCTCACAGCCTCGATTCCTAATGTCAAATCAAACAGCTAGGATTTTAGACAAGGCTGTCTCGACGTCGAGCTCGTTGACGAACGCAGCGTCGAATGTGTGAATAAGAGAATAGCGTAGCTGGGACCGGAACCGTTATTTTCTCCATACAAAAAGAACGGTTCTTTTTTCTTTCTTTTTCGTTCTTCGGTATACAAATTGTAAGTTAACGGAGTAATTGGATGAATATCTGAGCGTTTCAACCGCCTAATTTTGATGGCATCATTTTTGCCGAAGTTTCTATTCGTTACAATGTGCTACTTTGTCAATTGAAGTGCCTATTTCAATTGACAAAGTACCTTATACAAATGACGAAGTATAACATTGATACATTTGGAATACAGATGTCATATATACCATAGATCAAGCAAACGTATCTACTTAGCGTGTCAAATGAACTCAGTGAAATCCACTGAGTTGTCCGTTTTTAATCGCAGCTTGCAGCTTTCGGGCGTCAAATTTTGTAAGTTGAAGTGAACAAAAACATTAATAATGCCTCCTTAAGTAATATTAATTGCAACAACACAAAAAAAATATGAATACTCAAGGGCCTGAGACATATTTAAAATCATAGGCAAGTAACAACTTCAGTACAAAATCTGACACGCTCGGCCGCCATACAAATGAATGAACTTGTTTCTTCTATCCAAATCTAATTCTGTGGTTTAGAAAAAAACATGCCACGAAAATTAGGCGGTTGAAACGCTCAGATATTCACCCAATTTAAAAATATGATATTGTAAATTACATAAAATATTGAGCAGTACATAAATAGCATAAAACATTTTAAAATATAGGGCTATTTCGAGGTTTTTGTAAAATACCGGTACCGGTCCCTGTGCTGTGTTGTTGTTTAATTATAATAATTATATTTATAGGTATTATGGATCACGAAAGTTTAAATTCAATTACTGAATATATGTTTTTGTGTAATTACTAAGATGTTACTACACACACATCACATCATCAGCCTATCTCAGTCCACTGCTGGACGTAGGCCTCTCCTATTAACTATGCGTATAGACGCATTAGAAGGTAAATGCCCATAATCGCTGCTCAAATCAAAGAATGGTCAGTGACACTTCACGTATATAGTATGTGTCACACGGTAACAAAATTATTTCGTCTTGGGCGTTAACGCTTGAATCCTTCATTACGCTCAGGATTCCACTTTAGAATCCCTCCCTACGGTCGGGATTTAATTCTGGAATCCGTCGCTCCATTCAGGATTCAATATACGCCCACGCCGGAAATATACCATTTTGATCCCTTGTGACACAATCTACTATTTCATCATCATCATCATCATCTGCCTATGTTAGTCCACTGCTGGACGTAGGCCTCTCCTATTAACTATGCGTATAGACGCATTAGGAGGTAAATACCCATAATCGCCACGCTGGGCAAGCGGATTGGCGATCGCAGTAATGTGTCCACTTTATGATGACGCTGCTGCCCATCATCAATCTTTTATCATATAATGGTCAGTGACACTTCAATCCCTTAGTCGACTCTTACGACACCGAGGAGGAGTTGGGGTAGTGACAAACGTATTCTTACTGCCGTCACCACACGGCAATCTACTATTTACTCACCCTCAAAACAGCTGCCGATATATGGGGTGGGTGAGTCTTGGGACATTTCCATTGCGTCTTCCAGGTTACCAAGTAACGTGACTGTTAGCTCGTAAATGTCCACTATGTTACCGAAGATTAGGGATATCGTCTGAAACAAATCAAATATGACGCTGTTTAGTTTCAGGGTTTGTGTGTGTGTGAAAAAGTTCCTGATTTTATTAAGGTGTCTGAAACAGCATCAGCTAGCCGAACAGATTTTCTAACAATCTGTAAAAATTAGTAAATGAAAAATGTACAGTTTACCTGTCAAGGTAGAGTTAGAGAAATTAGATTTAGGTGATTCTTTCAGTAGCGCTTTGTAACGAATTTTCAATTTAGAAAAGCGTTTCTCCCGTGATGGAAAAAAAATGTGGAAAAGTAAAGATATAGTAGAGTTGAATTTAATTTAAATAAAATAATTAGACAGTTTTAGTTGTTTTTGTGTGGGATACGATCAGCAATCTAAATTGTACCACACCTAAAAAATTAAGAAAAGAGGAATTTGTTCGGATAACAATATTAGTTTTGTACAAACAGCAACACAGCTGGGTATACACTTCAGAAATTGGAAATATTGCATGAAAGAGAATCACACTTACAGTCACATGTCAGTTACATAGGAATGTTGAGCCACTTGTCAAAGGATGCAATTTGGTCGTGTAATATTATGGGTTCGGTATTTTTCGTTAGTAGGCACGATCGCGACATTTCCGATGGTCCCCGATGATATGTCATCGAATCTTTGTTGCGTTAAAATTTCAATATTTGAAAACTAGTTGACATAATAAAAATTCCTTCGTCTACGAAAATTAAGAATTAGCTATCGGCCATGATTAGACGCTAGATGTCGTTGTTCCTTGTGGAAACTGGATAACGACAGTTCTTCATAAATTTGTCTAAAACCGTTTAGTAATTTAATCACGGTTTCTTCAGATCGGATTTCATGATTTATCTGACATTAATAGGCGAGGTATTTTTCCAAGTCAAGATATTTTTACAAATAGCCATGTTATCGGGCAATGTTATAGTTGAATTATCGAGAAGATGGAATTGCATATGTAGTGGTATCGCGTATTTACATTGTATTGTGTGCTATTGTGTGTGTTTTATCGACTCATGTATTGGCATTTTTCGACTAATAGTAAACCTAATCGTAAAGACACAAGGTTCACTTTAAAAGTGTTGCTTTAGTAACACCACTACAAATGCAATTCCATCTTCTCGATAATTCAACTATAAATATTTTTTTTCATTGACAGAGACAAATGCTATTGCTGTCTTTATTATAATTCATCACATCTCTTAGTTGACGTTAAACCACTAATTGGAGTTCGAGGCCAAAGAATCTACGAAAATATTGCCACAACAATGAAATGTTCTTACAGTAGTAAATAATTATATTCTAAAAACAGACGTTGAGATATCTTATTTATTGGTAATTATAATTCTTTAATTTATAGAAACAATATTATTTACTTATTTTCACGTAAATATGAGATATTTTAATAAAAACTTAATTATCCGCAATTATTAGTAACAAAGTTGGTATTGCGCTGGTATCACCTCAGGTGTTAATAACATTTGGTACAGCAATTTAACTACACATAAATTAAAACCCTATTTCTGCATACGTTTAGAAAATTGCAGAATAATATATTGTAGCGTGCTTTATGTTCACATTTCGTATTCGTAAAATTTATTTGGCAGTGCTATAGTTTTCCATTTAAATTATCATACAGATCTAACGTTTTGTTTTCCTCCATAGGTTGTAAACAAGGTACCCACATGGTTCAGCCATGTTTAGCTTCGCTATACACCCCGTCATCAAAAAATTAAATTCCAAATGAAATATACTGGAAGAAATGTTATAAAACACAATGATACAAAATCATATTTTCTGGATCTACTCATGATTACAGTCAAGTTTTACTATGGGACCAGCTTTGAAAAAGTTACCACTCAGGAGGATAAGCGATGAAGAAGACAAATAAAAAATAAAATAAAAAAATGCTTTCATTTTACATTTCCAAATTTCTTTCCCACAATTTTAACCCGTAATAAGGCAGGGGGTTTAGTAATTTAACCATACCTACCGTCTTAATAAATATGGCACGCTGTCGTTTGTGTTCACTGGTAATTCAACTTCTTTTTAAAATAGGCTTCGAAACGTTGGCTCTTATCATTTTAAGTTCTTTACAAGAAAATTTTGTCATTTCATTGTTAGTTAAGAGAAAAGACAAGTTTTTAGGTATTTACGTGTTTTTAAGATAATCCTAGTTGTGACAGCCATATTAAACAAAAAGGCGTACAAACATTACGGAGGTATATAATGTTTTTATTAGGAATTATTTTAAATAAATTAATTAAATAACAAAAAGGTTGTGGAAACCTGAAAACTTTATTTGACAATGACATAAGAGACTTTGACAGATTTGACAATAACGCATCTGTCGTAGTTTCGTTGGCCTCGAACTCCAATTACTGGTATAGTTGAATACTTATGTAACCTTTGTGGAAATATGGTAGATAGAAGTTTGACAGTCTACCTATAATCCTTTAATCTGTCAGTAGCCCTACAAATGTTTAATAGAGACTTGATAGTTTCTGGCTGAAATTGTAACTTTGAAAAAATGTCTGACAGTGACAGCCGTTGAAAGGAAAATGAACGAAAATTTCTATATAGCAGCTTAGCAGTCAAATTACCGGCTCTGAAGTTAATTGACGTCTCCAGAACTAAAGCGGATGTTATATATAACGTAACTATAGTAACGTCAGCTTCCGGAAAAATCGTGATCAATCATTGGTTAAACGTTTTTGTTATTACGTAACTATGGTAATGTCACCTTCTGAAGAAACCGCGAGCGATCATTGGTTAACCGTAGCAATGCCTGCCTCATTGGTCAGCAGAGTTCGGCCGAAGTCGTGATACTAGTCTCATAAGATTTCGGAACCCGATTTGTATTATTCGACCAAGTTGCGAACAGGGCGAACGATCAACATTCCCGTGTTTTATTTAATTTGAAGTTGACATAATACAACTATATTTATCTCTTTCATTTTCTCTCTGCTCTGTCTTTAATGGTCCGTTAGGAGTGTTGCTGTTTGTACTTAATAAAGTACATATTTGAAAAAATAGATACCCCTGTTGAGAAAAATTCTCTAAAGGACACACAGAACTAAGATGACAAAGAATGATCGACAACGATTAAAAGCGTAACCAAAAACGAAACGCAAGTGTGTGCGTAAATTTGTCAATGTGTGGTTAGGAATAGGGTTGCCTATTACAACAGAGCAATTATCTATCGATGTTTGACTGTTTTGTCGACAACATAGTATTTTTTATCTTCGTTTATTTGCTATAAGTTTTATAGTACAATGTGAATTGAGGGTGTCGAATTAAAAATTGAAAACGTGTGTGTACTTATTATCTAACGTATCCCTTAAAGGCCATAGTCGGATTTTCATAGTAAGTCAGCCTTTAAATCAACCAGACTCTAGTATTTTTTTGTGAGTACCTCTTATGGTGAAGAATATTTCTGCTGAGTATCAACGTCCTATCGGTGACAGTTTTTGACTTATGATTTTTTTTAGTTTTTTCTTTAATGTGTTGTATCTCAGGATGTATAAAAGCGAATTGCTTCAAATTTTGAAATAATGTTCTTTATTTAGATATGCATCGAATTTAAAAAAATTAATATCGATTGTCGTATAAAAAAAAGAAAAAAAAGACCAAAAAATTTTTCATATTTTTTTTTTGTGTACCTATGAAGTAGTGACACCTCTATTTTCTTTTTCTAATTATAGACCATACATTGGCCTACTAGTTGCCTAAGTATCAAAATTTTCCAAGCGGTACTTCTTACCAAAAATCGGCAATATGTGTGGTCAAGTTCTGCATTCAATCGGTGTTTTTCAATGTAGTATGCAAACTCTTCATTTATATTTGAGTTTTCTTATCAGGTTATCTTATTTAAGAGTAAATGCTAATGACAACTTAATGTCATCATGATGCAAGCTGTTTATTTCATTATTAATCGGCCGTTTATTATTTTAACTGGCGTAATTCGATATTATTTATGAGATATTCATTAAAAATAATATATTGCAGTTAAATATTATCGAGATACGCTAGTTGAAATGGTAAACGGCCGATTAATAATGAAATAAACAGCTTGCATCATGATGACATTAAGTTGTCATTAGCATTTACTCTTAAATAAGATAACCTGATAAGAAAACTCAAATATAAATGAAGAGTTTGCATACTACATTGAAAAACACCGATTGAATGCAGAACTTGACCACACATATTGCCGATTTTTGGTAAGAAGTACCGCTTGGAAAATTTTGATACTTAGGCAACTAGTAGGCCAATGTATGGTCTATAATTAGAAAAAGAAAATAGAGGTGTCACTACTTCATAGGTACACAAAAAAAAAAATATGAAAAATTTTTTGGTCTTTTTTTTCTTTTTTTTATACGACAATCGATATTAATTTTTTTAAATTCGATGCATATCTAAATAAAGAACATTATTTCAAAATTTGAAGCAATTCGCTTTTATACATCCTGAGATACAACACATTAAAGAAAAAACTAAAAAAAATCATAAGTCAAAAACTGTCACCGATAGGACGTTGATACTCAGCAGAAATATTCTTCACCATAAGAGGTACTCACAAAAAAATACTAGAGTCTGGTTGATTTAAAGGCTGACTTACTATGAAAATCCGACTATGGCCTTTAACAGAAATAATAAAAATCGTACATTATCAAAAAAATCTCACAAAACATAGTAAGGTCCTTCAAGTTTGTTAAATACACATTCGTATTTAAAGTCTGGGACTATGACGGCATTGTTATGTAATAGACTGATTAGGTATGTTTATCGAACGAATATCGATATTGGTAGTTCAACATTTAGTCAAGCTCTAGCGTAGAGTGACAATTTATATTTTTACACAAAATATCCTTTAATATTAACTATTGTGGTAAATTATTAGCGCACAGTGATATGATAAATAACAATGAATGCTAGAAAGTGATAACTTACACGATTTATGCCACTAAATCGACAAAATATGGTTTGAAAACAATCAACCGGCAAATCATATTTACCTGTGAAACGAGTGTTTGCCGTCATTTCTTCGGTGGGTAACAGGACAATCCTTTACACTACACGATACCATATCGTTTTAATTATTTGTGTAAATTTACTTCTTACTAGAATTAAATATAAAATCACTTTTAAATAACAGTCTCCGTCGAGAAGGCTGATACGGCTGATATGTCACTTCGAAAGTGGGTACGCTTTTGGGATTATTTTCTATCTCTTTTGCACTCGTGTAATAGTCATATGATTGGTGGTTTCCCTTTCACACGCTTCCTTTCTCTATTAAGCGCTAGCGGGGATTCTAACTTTATGAAAGGACACTACATTGGTAATGTAACCTCCGCTCAGTTCGGCTGCCAAAAAGCCGTTGCCAAAGTAAGTAAATACTGAACAACTTAATACTGACAGTTTTTTGTCAGGATATGGGAGAAAAGTGACTTACCCTGGTTTCTTTATCCAGAATGTTTTCCAACTTATCCTTAAACTCCCTAATGATAATGTAAGAGACGTGAAAGTGTCTTTCATTTGTGAGCAGATCTCAGACCAGTTCGGAGTAGAGCTGTTTTTAGCCAGAAAACAGCGACTTACCCTCGTATCCTCGACCAGAATCTTCTCCAACTCATCGTTAAACACCTTAATAGTAAGATGTGAGAAAGTGTTTTTGGTCTGTGAGCAAATCTCTCACTAGTTTGTGGTATGACACTTGCCTTTGATGACTGTAGGTATGAATCCTGCTAAAAGGAAGGAGGGTTTAAGAAGTTCTGTTATTGCTTATGATTAAGAGACTTACCGTCGTATCTTTGTCCAGAATCTTCTCCAGCTCATCCTTAAACACCCTAATAATAAGATGTAGGTTCCTCAGAAAGTGTTTCTCATTTGTGACCAGTTTGGAGTAGGAGAGATGTTTTTAGACAGAAAATAGTGACTTACTCTCGTATCCTTGTAAAAACATTCTCCAACTAATTTTTAAACACCCTAATAGTAAGATGTAAGGAAGTGTTTCTGGTCTGTGAGCAAAACTCTCACTAGTTTGGGGTACAGCTGTCTTTGGTGACTGTAGAAATCACTCTTGCTACTAAGGAAAGTTCTGTTATTGCTTATGATTAAGCGACTTACCCTCGTATCCTTATCCAGAATCTTCTCCAGCTCATCCTTAAACACCCTAATAATGAGATGCAAGTCCCTGAGGAAGTGTTTCTCATCGGTGAGCAAATCTCGGACCAGTTCGAAGTAGAAAAATAGTTTTTAGCCAGATAAATAGTGACTTACCCTGGTATCCTTATCCAGAATCTTCTCCAGCTCATCCTTAAACACTCTAATAATGGGATGCAGGTCCCTGAGGAAGTGTTTCTCATCGGTGAGCAAGTCTTGAACCAGTCCGGGGTATTCATCGAGCCTTAAAAAGTCACTTACCCTGGTATCTTTATCCAGAATCTTCTCCAGCTCATCCTTAAACACTCTAATAATGAGATGCAAGTCCCTGAGGAAGTGTTTCTCATCGGTGAGCAAGTCTCGGACCAGTCCGGGGTATTAATCGAGCCTTAAAAAGTCACTTACCCTGGTATCTTTATCCAGAATCTTCTCCAGCTCATCCTTAAACACCCTAATAATGAGATGCAGGTCCCTGAGGAAGTGTTTCTCATCGGTGAGCAAGTCCCGCACCAGTTCAGGATAGGAGAGCTTCTTAAATTAACTAGCAACTAGCAGATCTTTGTCAGAAAGAGGAGAATAGTGACTTACCCTCGTATCTTTATCCAGAATCTTCTCCAGCTCATCCTTAAACACCCTAATAATGAGATGCAAGTCCCTTAGGAAGTGTTTCTCATCGGTGAGCAAATCTCGGACCAGTTCGAAATAGAAAAATTGTTTTTCGTCAGATAAATAGTGACTCACCCTCGTATCCTTATCCAGAATCTTCTCCAGCTCATCCTTAAACACCCTAATAATGAGATGCAAGTCCCTGAGGAAGTGTTTCTCATCGGTGAGCAAGTCCCGCACCAGTTCGGGATAGGAGAGCTTCTTAAATTAACTAGCAACTAGCAGATCTTTGTCAGAAAGAGGAGAATAGTGACTTACCCTCGTATCTTTATCCAGAATCTTCTCCAGCTCATCCTTAAACACCCTAATAATGAGATGCAAGTCCCTGAGGAAGTGTTTCTCATCGGTGAGCAAACCTCGGACCAGTTCGAAATAGAAAAATTGTTTTTCTCCAGATAAATAGTGACTTACCCTCGTATCCTTATCCAGAATCTTCTCCAGCTCATCCATAACCCATCGAATCCCAGGCATTTGAAGTGCTTATGTACTTCCGTCACCATATGATGACGCTGGGGCTCAAAGGGTTAAACACCCTAATAATGAGATACAAGTCTCTCAGGAAGTGTTTCTCAACGGTGAGCAAGTCTCGGACCAGTCCGGGGTATTAATCGAGCCTTAAAAAGTCACTTACCCTCGTATCTTTATCCAGAATCTTCTCCAGCTCATCCTTAAACACCCTAATAATGAGATGCAGGTCCCTGAGGAAGTGTTTCTCATCGGTGAGCAAGTCTCGGACCATTTCGGGGTAGAAAAACTGCTTTTGGCCCAACATACATTAACAGTCCCTTTCAAGGAGGGTATAAGATGGAAAATAGTGACTTACCCTCGTATCCTTAACCAGAATCTTCTCCAGCTCATCTTTAAACACCCTAATAATGAGATGCAGGTCTCTGAGGAAGTGTTTCTCATCGGTGAGCAAGTCTCGGACCACTTCGGGGTAGGAGAGCTTCTTAAATTAATTAAATACTAGCAGATCTTTTCCAGGATGAGGAGAAAAGCCACTTACCCTCGTATCTTTATCCAGAATCTTCTCCAGCTCATCCTTAAACACCCTAATAATCAGATGTAAGTCCCTCAGAAAGTGTTTCTCATCGGTGAGCAAGTCCCGCACCAGTTCAGGATAGGAGAGCTTCTTAAATTAACTAGCAACTAGCAGATCTTTGCCAGAAAGAGGAGAATAGTGACTTACCCTCGTATCTTTATCCAGAATCTTCTCCAGCTCATCCTTAAACACCCTAATAATGAGATGCAGGTCCCTGAGGAAGTGTTTCTCATCGGTGAGCAAGTCCCGCACCAGTTTGGAGTAGGAGAGATGTTTTAAGATAGAAAATAGTGACTCACCCTCGTATCCTCATCCAGAATCTTCTCCAGCTCATCCTTAAACACCCTAATAATGAGATGCAGGTCCCTTAGGAAGTGTTTCTCATCCGTGAGCAAGTCTCCAGTCAGTTCGGAGTAGGTGAGCTGTCTTTAATAATTGAATATTAACCGTTCTTTGTCAAGATATGAGAGAAAAGTTACTTACCCTGGTATTCTTGTCCAGAATCTTCGCCAACTCATCTTTAAACACTCTAATAACAAGATGTAGGTATCCGAGGAAGTGTTTATCATCGGTGAGCAAGTCTCGGACCAATTCGGGGTAGAAAAACTGCTTTTGGCCCAACATACATTAACAGTCCCTTTCAAGGAGGGTGTAAGATGGAAAATAGTGACTTACCCTCGTATCTTTATCCAGAATCTTCTCCAGCTCATCCTTAAACACCCTAATAATGAGATGCAAGTCCCTGAGGAAGTGTTTCTCATCGGTGAGCAAGTCTCGCACCAGTTTGGAGTAGAAAAATTGTTTTTAGCCAGATAAATAGTGACTTACCCTCGTATCTTTATCTAGAATCTTCTCCAGCTCATCCTTAAACACCCTAATAATGAGATGGACGTCCCTGAGGAAGTGTTTCTCATCGGTGAGCAAATCTCGGACCAGTTCGAAGTAGAAAAATAGTTTCTAGCCAGATAAATAGTGACTTACCCTCGTATCTTTATCCAGAATCTTCTCCAGCTCATCCTTAAACACCCTAATAATGAGATGCAAGTCTCTCAGGAAGTGTTTCTCATCCGTGAGCAAGTCTCAGACCAGTTCGGGGTAGGAGAGCTTCTTAAATTAACTAAAATACTAGCAGATCTTTGCCAGGATGAGGAGAAAAGTGACTTACCCTGGTATCCTTATCCAGAATCTTCTCCAGCTCATCCTTAAACACCCTAATAATGAGATGCAGGTCCCTTAGGAAGTGTTTCTCATCGGTGAGCAAGTCCCGCACCAGTTTGGAGTAGGAGAGATGTTTTAAGATAGAAAATAGTGACTTACCCTCGTATCTTTATCCAGAATCTTCTCCAGCTCATCCTTAAACACCCTAATAATGAGATGCAAGTCCCTGAGGAAGTGTTTCTCATCGGTGAGCAAGTCCCGCACTAGTTTGGAGTAGGAGAGATGTTTTAAGATAGAAAATAGTGACTTACCCTGGTATCTTTATCCAGAATCTTCTCCAGCTCATCCTTAAACACCCTAATAATGAGATGCAAGTCCCTGAGGAAGTGTTTCTCATCGGTGAGCAAGTCCCGCACCAGTTTGGAGTAGGAGAGATGTTTTAAGATAGAAAATAGTGACTTACCCTCGTATCTTTATCCAGAATCTTCTCCAGCTCATCCTTAAACACCCTAATAATGAGATGCAAGTCCCTGAGGAAGTGTTTCTCATCGGTGAGCAAGTCCCGCACTAGTTTGGAGTAGGAGAGATGTTTTAAGATAGAAAATAGTGACTTACCCTGGTATCTTTATCCAGAATCTTCTCCAGCTCATCCTTAAACACCCTAATAATGAGATGCAGGTCTCTGAGGAAGTGTTTCTCATCCGTGAGCAAGTCTCAGACCAGTTCGGGGTAGGAGAGCTTCTTAAAGTAACTAAATACTAGCAGATCTTTGCCAAGATGAGGAGAAAAGCGACTTACCCTGGTATCTTTATCCAGAATCTTCTCCAGCTCATCCTTAAACACCCTAATAATGAGATGCAGGTCTCTGAGGAAGTGTTTCTCATCGGTGAGCAAGTCCCGCCCAAGTTTGGAGTAGGAGAGATGTTTTAAGATAGAAAATAGTGACTTACCCTGGTATCTTTATCCAGAATCTTCTCCAGCTCATCTTTAAACACTCTAATAAAGAGATGCAAGTCCCTCAGAAAGTGTTTCTCATCGGTGAGCAAATCTCAGACTAGTTCGAAGTAGAAAAATTGTTTTTAGCCAAATAAATAGTGACTTACCCTCGTATCCTTATCCAGAATCTTCTCCAGCTCATCCTTAAACACCCTAATAATGAGATGCAAGTCCCTTAGGAAGTGTTTCTCATCGGTGAGCAAGTCTCGGACCAATTCGGGGTAGGAGAGCTTCCTAAATTAACTAAATACTAGCAGATCTTTGCCAGGATGAGGAGAAAAGTGACTCACCCTCGTATCTTTATCCAGAATCTTCTCCAGCTCATCCTTAAACACCCTAATAATGAGATGCAAGTCCCTGAGGAAGTGTTTCTCATCGGTGAGCAAGTCTCGCACCAGTTCGGGGTAGGAGAGCGAGCCGCGGCGCGGGCGGCGCTCCGTGGCGGCGGCCGGTGCTAGGGACTCCTGGTAGAACATGTCTAGGAGGACCTGAGGACCGAAGAGATACATACAACTAATGTACTAAGGTCACGCTTGCCGAGTGCCGCTTGCGGCGTGGTGAAAATACAGGAAACTCTAAATCCCTATAGACATTTTTCATTGATTTAGAATATATAAGTGGATCCCCAAACAGCTCAAAAAAATGGCCCCAAAAAATGGGCTGCAGAAGTAAATATTGCAGTCCTTTTGCTCCGCTATTCAGTTCTGACAGTTGACATTTGGTCACCTTACGGTATAGCATCATTATTCCTTAAACATAAAAAGTTTCTACTATTTTGCGGTGTTGTTCGCAAATTTGACACTTATTCCTCACTTCACTAAGTTTTTTATTCTTTGAGTTTTTTTTATTATAGTTTATTGTAAGTGAGCGTTATTAGCTTCAACTGAAACATGATAGAAATGACTTTTAGTGCCACTTTTCTTGGTTTTTTTGTTTGGCTCTATGCGTCCATTTATTATTTAATGTCATTGACATTTTTGTTACTTATTTAATGTGATTTTGTCTTAAAACTTATATTGTTGCTGGCGACGATGAAAAACATTATTTGCATCGCGGTCGGTAAACGGATTACAAACTCAAGTCATAACGGACTCTCGTTAGTAATACCGTCCTTACCTCTCTAAATGGACAATGAACTATAATAAAGAAAATAACAGTTTACGACAGACAACGTACACTTTTAGGTTAGGAGGTTTCAAAAGTGAGTCTTATTTTAGACTTAAGTTTTATATGTATGACAATAAGTAAAGCCTCAAAGGACTCGACTCACAACTTAAAAGACTCGGTAGTCTTTTAAGCTCTACATATAGTCAATAAGAATACATTTGTCACCACCCCGACTTCTCCCGTGAGTGTCGTAACAGTCAACTAAGGGATTTACCATACATTTTTATTTATTTATTTAGACAACTAAGCTCTCAGCCCACCTGATGGAAAGCAGGAACTGAGGCCCATGGACATAGTGATCAAAAATTCGCCTATGCGCTGCCTACCCTGAGGACTTAGATGGATTGCCTCTATCTATACCAATAATTACATCGATTATCCTACCCCCAATCCAAAACAAACAGTGCAAACATTGCTATTTAGCGGCAGGTTAACGGGTAAGACGGTGGTAGCATCATAGAACAATACGGCGATCACCAACCCGCTTCCCCAGCATGGCGATGTGTCATGGGTATTACCTACTAATGCGTCCATACGCATAGTTAATAGAAGAGGCTTATGAAGTCTAGCAGTGGACTGAAACAGGCTAATGATGATAATGAGTCTTGTAAAAATGAGAAATAACGTAGCATATGAAGGGTCCACGAAAAAAACATGTCCAAAGCTTAAAAAAATCAGGGCAAATTCACACTTTATCCTGTTAAAAGTAAGGTGGTTATTTCTTCTGTAATTTGAATTAACTAGACATGTTCTTTCCGTGGACCTTTCATATAGTCTTAAGGTTAATTAAGTCAGGGCACCGACTGTACCTTGTCAGCGCACATGGCGGTCTTAATGTCCCCACTGGCGATATTCTCGTGGCCGCACTTGGCAGAGATCTTCTTGACGAAGTGGCCCGCCAGCCGCAGGATGTCCGTGCTCACGTACTCGAGGATCGCCGTCATGAACACAGACACTGATGTGTCGATTTTGTACATTAGCACCTCCTGCAAAAGAAAATAGTAGATTGTGTCACAACAAGGGATCAAAATCGTATATTTCCGGCGTGGGCGTATATTGAATCCTTCATTACGCTCAGGATTCCACTTTAGAATCCCTCCCTACGGTCGGGATAACGTAAGGATTCAAGCGTTAACGCCCAAGACGAAATAATTTTGATACCGTGTGACGCATACTGCTTTTCACGCCACCTATGAGAAAAATAAAAGATATATCACATATTTCATATTTATGCAAATAATCGATTTTGAAGAAATTTTTACCAATTATGAACGTACTGTTTATTTTCATATTTCATTGTAATTTTTTAGGCTTCCTCAGACAGGCTGCTCCACTACGGAAAAAACGGCTTTTTGGGAAGACCTTGATGACGTACTACTCAACATACCATCAGATGAGCTCGTACATATCGGAGCAGACCTAAATGGGCATGTAGGGGCTCAGAGTGACCAATACAAGGCAGTTCATGGTAGTTTCGGATATGGAACCGTAAACCAGGAGGGGATGGAAATTCTAAATTTTGCAGCAAGATATAATTTCAAAATTATCAATACACAGTTTAAGAAAAAAGAAGAACACATAATCACGTACAAAAGCGCAAAAGCCACGACACAAATTGACTATATTATTGCCAAAGACTCCATGCTTAAATTGTATAAAGACTGCAAAGTTATTCCGGGCGAACCCATTACATCGCAACATCGCTTGCTTGTCTCCGTTATGAGCCTACCCAAACCCATCAAGGTCCGAGTAGACAGAACCGAGCGTATAAAGTGGACAGATATCCATACTGCTAAAGGGACACCACTTGTTGAAAGTATAGGGATGTACTTGCGGAAAGACCTCGAGGAGGACAAAACATCAGACAAAATGTGGCAAGACTTTGAATGTTTTTGTCAAAAAGAAGCCAAACAGCACTTAGGCATATCCAGAGGAGCCCTTCGTTCGGGTAAAGACCCTACTTGGTGGAGTAGCGATATAAAAGACATACTAAAGTCAAAACGGGAGGCATTCAAAGTCTGGCAGAAATCCAAGTCCGATGAAGATCACCGCCAGTACAGAGAAATGAAAAAGGTAGTGAAGGCCGCAGTCGCACAAGCAAAAGCAATTTCCCGCCACAGCTTCTATGAGAAGCTGGAGAATGCCCCAAATGAAAATTCAATATACAAAATCGCTAAACAACGGCACAAAGCGACACTCGACACAAAGGCCAATAAGTATATAAGAGATGAAGAGGGAACCCTACTAACAGCAAACGACAAAATCAACACCAGATGGGTAGAATACTTCCAAAAACTTCTGAATGAGGAATTCCCAAGCGAAGAGCTACCTTATGTACCTCCAACGGAGGGCCCCTTAAATGTCATAAGCTCGATAGAAGTAGGTACAGCCCTGAAGAAGATGGACTACCACAAGGCTCTTGGTCCCGACAACGTCCCAAGCGACATATGGACACTGCTAAAAGATGATGCAGTGCCATGGCTTACACAGCTGTTTAATAAAATATTACTCCAAGGCAAAATCCCGCATTCATGGCGTTCAAGCTATTTGTGCCCTACATACAAGAGCAAAGGCGATGTCTCTCAGTGCACCAACTACAGAGGTATTAAACTGACTTCGCACACTTTGAAACTCTGGGAACGAGTAATTAGCACGCGACTTTCAAGATTGACTACTATTTCCGAAAACCAATTCGGTTTCACGGCTGGCAGGGGAACAACAGAAGCCATTCAGACTATCCGAATACTAATGGAAAAATGTCGCACCAACAGAGAAAATCTATATATGGTATTCGTCGATTTAGAAAAGGCGTTTGACAGGATCCCAAGGAAATTGGTATGGCAAGCTCTGCGTACTCAGAATGTCCCAGAACAATACATTGCCATTGTCCAAGATATGTATGTGGAGGCTATAACTCAAATTAAGAGCCCTGCTGGTATCAGTAAACCTTTTCATGTAGGCGTAGGAGTTCATCAAGGCTCCGCTCTTAGTCCCTTAATCTTCAACCTCACAATGGATTATATCACAAGCAGGCTTCAATGTCGGGTACCATGGTGCATTTTATATGCTGATGATGTTGTGCTCGTCGCTAAGAACGCAAGGGATTTGCAAGCGACCTTCAACAAGTGGGTATATGAACTGGAACGACATGGTTTGCGGGTCAGTCGTACAAAGACGGAGTACATGGAGTGTAACTTTGGGGGTGATGAAGAAACTTCCTGCAGCATCAAAATCGACAATGCAACGCTGCCACGAGTCACCCACTTTAAGTATCTGGGATCTGTACTTACGACTGATGCTCGCGTGGATGCGGATGTCAGCCATAGGGTTAACGCCGCTTGGCTTAAATGGAGGTCTCTTACCGGAGTTCTCTGTGATACCCGTATGCCAATAAGAACCAAGGGCAAAATTTATAAAACAGCTGTCCGACCCGCCATGATGTATGGAGCCGAGTGCTGGGCAATGGCAAAAAAGCACGAACAGCAACTGCACACGGCCGAAATGAAGATGCTACGCTGGGCCGGCGGTGTTACACGTCTTGACAGAATACGCAATGAGCACGTGAGGGGATCCTTCAGAGTGGCCCCTATAACAGAAAAGTTGAAAGAAAGCAGGCTCAGATGGTACGGTCACATAATGAGACGAGATGATAGTTACTCTGTAAGAACCGCCTTAAACATCCCTACTAAACCCCTGGGAAGAGGAAGACCTCCCGACACATGGTGGTCCAATATCAAGAGGGAGATGAAGCAGCAGAACATATTGCCTTTGACAACCCAGGACAGAACGTCCTGGCGCCGCCGTACAAGGAGACCCGACCCTAGATAAAACTGGGACAGCGGGAAGGAAGAAGAAGAAGATTGTAATTTTTTAGGCTGGTAATAGAAAGACCTTGAACAAAAAATGCCACTTTGATCCCTCCCAGCAGGAAAGAAAAGACCCGTATTCGAATAGGTGGTGTGAAAAAAAATTGAACGAAACCGCTAAAACGAAATGATCTTGATTTTTGATCGCATTGAAGCGTCACTGTCTTCTTTATTGAAGACTGATGTCAGGAATGCACTAGCGAATTCTTTAGTCCTAAAGTTAGATTATTCGCATATTTGGAGTAGTTGCTGCCCCAATTCTTCCCGTGGGTGTCATAAGAGTGCACTAACGGATTGAAGTGTCATTGTATTCGTTTATTGAAGATTAATAATGGGCAGCAGCATCATCATAGTGGACTTACTCAGGCGAGGATTCAGGACTTCATTCAGGGGGCATTGACCTATGATACGACAGTATTTTGTTCTTAAAACAACACCTAGGCATACCTAGGTCCGGTGTCACGGCCAGGGGATGTCAAGAGCCCACATTGCCTTTTGGCTCCGCGCTTGGACTTACTGCGATCGCCAACCCGCTTGCCCGACTCCTAATGCGTCCATAGTTAATATGAAATACCTGCGTAGTTAATAGGCCTACCAAGCTGTGGAGTGAAGAATCATCTGAAGACCTACCTTCTGCAGCATGTGATGAAGACGTTCCTGCGGCAGCAACAGTTTCCGGCGACGAGTGGCGCTGGCGGCGGCGTCGCGCGCGTCACAAAGCGCCCACTTGTCGATGGGTGTCGGGAACGTGCGGGCCACTCGCTCTTCTACGTCCTGAAAAATAAGGGTATAATTAGTTAAGGTATTGCCGTGTGGTGACGGCAGTAAGAAGTGCCGTGTTGTGACGGCAGTAAGAATACATTTGTCACCACCCCAACTCCTCCTGCGGGTGTCGTAAGAGTCGACTAAAGGATTGAAGTGTCACTGACCATTATTTGATAAAAATATTGATGATGGGCGTCATCATAGTGGACACAAAACTGCGATCGCCAATCCGCTTGCCCAGCGTGGCGATTATGGGCATTTACCTCCTAATGCGTCTATACGCATAGTTAATAGGAGAGGCCTACGTCCAGCAGTGGACTATCATAGGCTGATGATGATGATCAAGTTAAGAAGTACAACACAATTTCGTTGACAGAAGTATTGTAAACCTGGATAACACATGGATTCTGTAATGTAGTAACTGTGCGGGTAAATTTGTCCTCTTGCTATACATGCATATTCCGGCTGTTTTTCCTTTTCCTCATGGAATAATAACTTTCCCTCGAGAAGAATGTAGCGTAACGAGAAGTCTCAGAGGTGACTTCAGTTCTGGGGCTAATTTATGATTACGGTACCACAAGACCTGGACGCATCGCATACCTACAAAGGGTAGTCTCAGAGCGTAGCGAGAACTCTAAGACAGGGATTATATGGTCACAGCTGGTAGACTTGAACGCAGACCAGCAAAAAGTAGGCGCAGAGCGCAGTGAGGACTTTTAGACAAACGGATTCCATGATCAGGGCTAGAAAACTTGGAGGATATACCTGAACGCAGAGCGTAGCGAGGACTCTAAGACAGACGGATTCCACGATCAGGGCTGGAAGACCTCGAGGATATACCTAAATGCAGAGCGTAGCGAGGACTCTAAGACAGACGCATTCCACGATCAGGGCTAGAGGACCTGGAGGATGGGCTGTAAGACCTGGACGCAAAGCGTAGCGAAGACTCTAAGACAGACGGATTCCACGATCAGGGCTGGAAGAGCTGAAGGATATACCTGAACGCAGAGCGTAGCGAAGACTCTAAGACAGACGGATTCCACGATCAGGGCTGGAAGAACTGGAGGATATACCTGACCGCAGAGCGTAGCGAGGACTCTAAGACAGACGGATTCCACGATCAGGGGTGTAAGTCCTGGAGGATATACCTGAACGCAGAGCGTAGCGAGGACTCTAAGACAGACGGATTCCACGATCAGGGCTGGAAGACCTGGAGGATAGACCTGAACGCAGAGCGTAGCGAGGACTCTAAGACAGACGGATTCCACGATCAGGGCTGGAAGACCTCGAGGATATACCTAAACGCAGAGCGTAGCGAGGACTCTAAGACAGACGGATTCCACGACCTTGGCTGGAAGACCTCGAGGATATACCTAAACGCAGAGCGTAGCGAGGACTCTAATACAAACGGATTCCACGACCAGGGCTGGAAGACCTCGAGGATATACCTGAACGCAGAGCGTAGCGAGGACTCTAAGACAGACGGATTCCACGATCAGGGCTGGAAGAGCTGAAGGATATACTTGAACGCAGAGCGTAGCGAGGACTCTAAGACAGACGGATTCCACCGCCAGGGCTGTATGACCTGGACGCAGATCGTAGCGAGGAAACTTAAGACAGACGGATTCCACGATCAGGGCTGGAATATCTGGAGAATATACCTGAACGCAGAGCGTAGCGAGGACTCTAAGACAGACAGATTCCACCACCAGGGCTGTAAGACCTGGACGCAGATCGTAGCGAGGACTCTAAGACAGACGGATTCCACGATCAGGGCTGGAAGACCTAGAGGATATACCTGAACGCAGAGCGTAGCGAGGACTCTAACACAGACGGATTCCACCACCAGGGCTGTAAGACCTGAACGCAGAGCGTAGCGAGGACTCTAAGACAAACAGATTCCACGATCAGGGCTGGAAGAACTGGAGGATATACTTGAACGCAGAGCGTAGCGAGGACTCTAAGACAGACGGATTCCACGATCAGGGCTGGAAGACCTCGAGGATATACCTAAACGCAGAGCGTAGCGAGGACTCTAAGACAGACGGATTCCACGATCAGGGCTAGAGGACCTGGAGGATATACCTGAACGCAAAGCGTAGCGAGGACTCTAAGACAGACGGATTCCACGATCAGGGCTGTAAAACCTGGAGGATATACCGGAACGCAGAGCGTAGCGAGGACTCTAAGACAAACGGATTCCACGATAAGGGCTGGAAGAACTGGAGCTGGAGGATATACCTGGACGCAGAGCGTAGCGAGGACTCTAAGACAGACGGATTCCACGATCAGGGCTGGAAGAGCTGAAGGATATACCTGAACGCAGAGCGTAGCGAGGACTCTAAGACAGACGGATTCCACCACCAGGGCTGTAAGACCTGGAGGATATACCGGAACGCAGAGCGTAGCGAAGACTCTAAGACAGACAGATTCCACGATCAGGGCTGTAAGACCTGGAGGATATACCGGAACCCAGAGCGTAGCGAGGACTCTAACACAGACGGATTCCATCACCAGGGCTGTAAGACCTGGACGCAGAGCGTAGCGAGGACTGTAAGACAGACGGATTCCACGATCAGGGCTGGAAGTCTTGAAGGATATACCTGAACGCAGAGCGTAGCGAGGACTCTAAGACAGACGGATTCCACCACCAGAGCTGGAAGACCTGAAGAACTAACCTGGACGCAGAGGGGCGAAGGGTGAGCGCAGAGCGTAGCGAGGAGCTACAGGCAGGGGGACACCACGAACTCTAGGTCACTCTCGTCCGCGGTCAGCGACAAACCTGAAGACAGGACGGAGGGTGATGGGATCTGGAGACTTGGAGAACTCACCTGGACGCAGAGGGGCGAAGGGTGAGCGCAGAGCGTAGCGAGGAGCCTCAGGCAGAGGGACTCCACGAACTCTAGGGCACTCTCGTCCGCGGTCAGCGACGGGTGGACCTGCTCCAGAACCTGGAAACAAAGATGGCATGTTTCATCATGGTGTATAGCCTAGATGCCAATCCCTAATGCTTTATCGTGAATCGTAATTTAGGGTGTGTATTTCTTATTTGGTTTGACAAGTGTGTCACGAGCATGTTGGAAACTTAAGCGTTTCTAGGAAATTCCGATACTTATTTGTGAAGTGCCCCTGCATATAAAAAGATATAAAATTCAAGTAATTGTGAAAACACAAAACAAATTATTTATTAATACACGGTGCTCGCGAGCACTGCGACAGATTTTAACTATGCATTCTAGACATCAAAATAAACAAAAAATATTATGAGACCTAATGTCAAATTCAACAAAAAAAATTTTTTTTTTTTTAGTTTGAATACTTTTTAACATCTCCAATACTTTTTATCATAACAACAATTTGTTAAAATTTATTTTTTAAACGTTTTTTTTTTACGGACAGGTTTTTTCGTAAAGTCTATTCTTATTTTTTGATGGTCAGGCAAAAGGTCTGGTAATATTAGAACACATTGTGGTAGCATTGTAATCAAAAAGAAGTTCTTCTATCCCTTAGTCGACTCTTACGACTAAGGGAGAATGATACTTATAAAATTAAGACTACTGTACAAGAGGTAAAAATAATAAAAAACCCCCTTTATTCCAGACCAATGCATTATAGGAGCATTCCATGAAAACATCTACTTTTTGTCTCTTACATGTCGCTATGGTAGCTACTTTAATAAAATATGCTAGCTGCTAGCAAACACTGTCAATCTTAACAGGCGCGGATCCAGGACTTCGTTGAGGGGGAGGCACTGCGATCCAGGACTTCGTTGAGGGGGGGCACTGCCCTATGATATGATAGTATTTTACACTTCAAACACCACCTAGCCATACATAAGTCCAGCGTGAGGGGGGGGGGGCAAGTGCCCCCATTGCCCCCCCCTGGATCCGCGCCTGAATCTTAAAGCCTAGATATGTTATTATTATACTGTAACTCAGCATACTAATTAAATTTTTCGTAAGTATTGAAAAGACAGTGTTGCTTACAACATGTTTTTTGGAGTGCTCCTATACAGGTTTCTACAAAATGTATCTTAGTTTGCTGATTAGCAAAGGCCTCCTCTAACAACTTCCACTGTGGCCTGTCTTGTGTGACCCTTCTCCAGACTCACAGTTAGTTTTAGCTACTCTTCCCATCTAGAGTGCTGGTGTCCTGGGTTTTTACTATACAAGAAGTCCTTGAGTTTTTCATCTACACGAGATAGCATATGAATTAATAGAAGAAAAAAGACACTGAATCAGTAGTGACATAAAATATTTCCTTTATTTTACATTGTGGTTAAGGAATTTGTCAAAAAGTATTAGAAATAAGAACACTGACATCATAGTTTTCCCATAAGCAATTTAGATTTAATTCAGTTAGTTTTCCTTCTTGTAATAATTAGAAGGAATGTATGTTTGTATTACAAAAACACAAATGTACTTTTTTCTTAACATAGTAAACAAATGGTAAGAAACTGTCTTGCATTTTTTTCTTGAATTTTCTAATAGTACAACATAGCAGAAGCAATATTTTATTGTATATTGCTTTCTTATACTAATAAAATAATACTTGCTAATGTAAAATAATAGGTACTTGATTTTTTAATGATTAAATGAGTTAATGTTATTGTTTATTTTCTATAGCTAAAAAGATTCACGAACAGCCCTTATCACCAACAAGTAATCTGTGTAGTTATTAGTTTAATACATTTTGTAGGTTTTGAATAGTTCTATGAACTACTTAACTGTAACTTCAATAGCAATTAGTCAATGCTTACCATGCACTTTTTTGTTTACATAGTTGACTAGTAAGAAATTTTAATGCTGACACTACCCTTGACTTGCCAATG
This sequence comes from Thaumatotibia leucotreta, assembly GCA_025490895.1. Taxonomy (NCBI): domain Eukaryota; kingdom Metazoa; phylum Arthropoda; class Insecta; order Lepidoptera; family Tortricidae; genus Thaumatotibia; species Thaumatotibia leucotreta. The sequence continues at coordinate 2,817 of JALPQI010016041.1, read as the reverse complement.
AGACCTTCAAAAAATTTATAAATTAAGCCACAACATCTGTTACTTCAAAAAAATCTTTAAGCACTGTATAAACTAGTAAAAAACTTTGATAGTAATGTAATAGAGGTTTTTTAATACAATTCTTAACTTTATCCGATAATTATCGTAACAAAACGAACTTTTAACAATCAATGTTTTTGTATACAAACCTTTCGGAGCGAGCCAACGAAGAGCCCACGCCATTTCTTGGCGTTCTCCGGGTCCTGGAAGTCGTAGCCCCGGCTCTCCTCCACCGTCGATAACATCTCGTCCTCGAGATCCAAGATAAATTCATGTAAACGTGATTTAAAACACTCAACATAAAATACAACACATTTTTCCAGTATTTTTCACAATAAACGACTGAGTTAAGCCACTTAAACGAGGACACAGATTCAATATTATGTTCCGAATAATATAAAACTTAAATGAAGGGGAAATAGTCGAAAACATATGATCGGAAGAATTTTTTGATGAAAAGATTAAAATATTTTATTTGATCGGTAAAACGACGCCATTTTCAATCTATTTACTGTTAGCACGTTCTCGATGTACAAATAGAATCTTGTCACTTCGTTCCGGATTGTGCTATAAGAAATACAGGGGGCGCAGTGTTTCCCTACTGTCTGTAAGAGATTATAGTCTTTTATGAGTTTTTTGGTTTGGGTTGGACTACACTTTGTTAAGTATTTGTTCTCTCTGTGAAAGATTTCGATACAAATCTAGAAAATTGACAAGCGAAAGAACTTTGCGCAAGTTCGATAAGTGAAAATCAATAATTTTTGTGTATTATTTTATTGTACCCTCATTCTAACCTATTGTTCTTTGTTCATTTATTACTTTTGTTTGTAAGCAAAGCGTTACTATTTTAAATGAGTATACAGGATAATCGAAAAAATACTATTCTTAACAAATTTTCAATTAAAAGTTTGATGAAAGATGAAGCTACTTTAATTTTTTCTTAATTTAAGTACTCATACGTCGCTTGCAGACACAGTCAGTAGTACATCAGTTGTTTCAAAATAACACTTTATGTTTCCTTTATTTATTAGCAGAAATTTTACTTTTAGCCTTCATATACGAAACTATAATAATAATGGGTTCTTTACAAATTTCGAACATACCCTTGATTTGACACTTACATTACAACTGCCACTGTCCATAATGACTGACGTAAGTTGTTCTCGTATCGCAATAGTTTTCGAGTAGCGGGTGTATTTTGCGGTCTCCGATAATCGTAAATAAATAAGAAATAATTAGTTTAAGTGCAAGACATGCCTACAATTGTTTTGATAGGTAGTGTAATCTTATATGGGCTTTTAAATTGCATGGTTCAAAGCAGCTTCAACGTTGAAAATGGGACTAATAGGAATTTTGTTTACAATGAGTGAGTAGTCTTTCTTGTATTTCTATTTTTTAAATATGTATGTGTGCGTGTAAATATCCAGGGATTCCCCTTTATGACATCATCATGAATTAACCTTCTAGGTGTACTCTTATAAAGATCATGAAAACAATACATCAGTAAATAAAAGATATATTAAATCAGTCAGATCAGATTGTTTATCAAACAAAACACTGTTATCAGCCAAAGATCAAGAAAAGTCAGACAAAATACTCGAAAATTTCGCTATAACTAGAATTTTGCGTATTTATAATTCTGTAAGTGGGTGGGTATTTTTGAATTTGCATATAGTTTTGTGACCTGTCATGGCTAGAAGAAAGTTAATGTTACCTATAGGTACAAACAGCAACACAGCTAGGTATACACTTCAGAAATTGGAAATATTGCATGAAAGAGAATCACACTTACAGTCACATGTCAGTAACATAGGAATGTTGAGCCACTTGGCAATGGATGCAATTTGGTCATGTAATATTATGGGTTCGGTATTTTTCGTTAGCAGGCACGATCGCGACATTTCCGATGGTCCCCGATGATATGTCATCGAATCTTTGTTGCGTCAAAATTTCAGTATTTGAAAACTAGTTGACATAATAAAAATTCCTTCGTCTACGAAAATTAAGAATTAGCTATCGGCCATGATTAGACGCTAGATGTCGTTGTTCCTTGTGGAAACTGGATAACGACAGTTCTTCATAGATTTGTCTAAAACCGTTTAGTAATTTAATCACGGTTTCTTCAAATCGGATTTCATGATTTATCTGACATTAATAGGCGAGGTATTTTTCCAAGTCAAGATATTTATACAAATAGCCATGTTATCGGGCAATTTTAAATTATTTTTTTCATTGACAGAGACAAATGCTATTGCCGTCTTTATTATAATTCATCACATCTCTTAGTTGACGTTAGTTGAATACTTATGTAACCTTTGTGGAAATATGGTAGATAGACGTTTGACAGTCTACCTATAATCCTTTAATCTGTCAGTAGCCATAAAAATGTTTAATAGTGACTTTATAGTTTCTGGCTGAAATTCTAACTTTGAAAAAATATCTGACAGTGACATCCGTTGAAAGGAAAATAAACGAAAATTTCTACATAGCAGCTTAGCAGTCAAATTACCGGCTCTGAAGTTAGATTGACGTCTCCAGGACTAAAGCGGATGTTGTATATAACGTAACTATAGTAACGTCAGCTTCCGGAAAAATCGCGATCAATCATTGGTTAAACGTTTTTGTTATTACGTAACCATGGTAATGTCACCTTCTGAAGAAACTGCGAGCGATCATTGGTTAACCGTAGCAATGCCTGCCCCATTGGTCAGCAGAGTTCGGCCGAAGTCATGATAGATTTCGGAACCCGATTTGTATTATTCGACCAAGTTGCGAACA
>JALPQI010016040.1:0-27774 GCA_025490895.1 Thaumatotibia leucotreta | reverse complement strand
CAAAGTCACTGGTATCATAAATAAAAGAAATAATGTATAAGTTAGTCTATGCTGGTATTCAAAATAATTACTTTAACTTTGTTAATTTCATGAGAATTGACTTGGAACTATTTTATTTATTTATTTTAGGTAACAATATGCCTACAGTAATGGTTTTCAGAATAAATAAACCTATAAATATGTTGAAAATTAAATGCGCGTATTTATTTTGACAGTTCGTTAAACGGTCGGCTCAGTGCTGCCATCTCACCTCCCCATAGCGGCAGAAAAAGTATCAAAAACCCTCATTGGAATAATCTAATAAAATAAAATAACATTGTTAAGTTTCAGAACCCTCTAGTGGCAAACAGGGAAACTAGTTATTGTACAGATCTTGCTATGCTAGGTTAATGCCATCTATTATGGAGTAGACTTAACTAAAACCATCAGACGGTGATTCTGATCTTTTGCCTGATATGTAACGGTCACATAATACAACTAATATTATGAATAAATCCATAAAATTGTGTACCTATAGATTTCAATATACGTTTTTGCGTAGAGTACATTAATTACACATAAATAAAACATCCTTGATTTGATTAGTTAAAGACATGACACATGATACCGACCTATTTTTTAATCGATGACGTAGTGACGTTTATGAACACGTTCTGATACCGATTCCGACACTACTAATTATTCTTATAATTAGTTATTCAAAAGTTCAAAAAAGCTCCGTAACCATCAAAGATTCTACTATTTTATATCATATTTTTATAATTTGCAGACTAGGTAGAATCATCTTGATTAATGTGTTGCGTGTCGTTTCTTGAAAAGTTGAAATCCTCGCTATTTTCGTATAGTAACTAAACGAACCTAAAACTTCATGCAGTGAGTGTGACATTTCATTTTCTACACTTCACATTTCAGACAGTGTTGAATGAAACCGTGTAGAATTCGTATAGATTTTTTACTTTAAGATTAACCTAATTAGATAAATGAAGTGATCTTATTTGAAATTAGGAGTATAATATACAGGTAATTACTTTTTACAACATAATCTATGTCTGTCTGCATTATATACATACAATTTAATCTTCTCGTAGTCAGGTTACTTTGCTCTGACCTAGGGGAAAAATACTCAAATTCAAGACTCAAGGGTAATATGTTAAAGCCAACAAAAATTACTATTCATAATATTAAGTGATAATTTAACTCGTCTTAATTTAGCACCTTTTAATCGACGTTTCATTATAGATTTTCCTTATCAAAGTTGGGCCTAGATTTTTTATACCTGTCTTATGAATATAAACACCGTTATCTTCTTATTTAATGCTACGTAACCCATTTCGGTATTATATTGTATTAAGTAGCCCTAGTTACGTACAGCTATATTTTTATTTTGACTATTAATGGTACATTGCTGACAAAAATAAACAATATGTAACTGGAATATTTATTCCAAAATGCTGCTATTATCCAAATCCTAAATTCCATCATAAATCAAACTTCAAACATGTGCAAAAGTAACAGTTTAGCAGCGTTTTGGCTTCATTTTTGTTTAACGTTGTTGGGATGCTGTTCTAAATATTTTTTTTTTCTATAATGTAATTGCTATAAATTTAATTTAATCTCATTAAGGTCAGTGCGGCTAAGTCCGGCATATTTTATTTGTACAGAAAGTCCGTTATATACGTCTTATATTCTTGAGTTAGGGGTGGAAATCTATTGGTAGACGGACTTTCCTGATAGACGGTCTTACCCGCATTGACCTTAACAGGAGTGACAAATTCCGTAATATTTTTATATAAATATTTTGTAAATATAAGGAATATATCTTAAACTTTGAGGAAGGTAGTCTTAATGTAATCTCATAATTAACAGGGCCATAATGCGTCCAGTGCTATTTGTTGCACTCTTGTGCTGCGGGGTTCTTGCCGCTAGGGCTTATGAGGACTCCAACCTGGAAGATGATGACTTCGCAGAGTTCGAGCAGTTTGATGCGGAGGATGACCTCCCTGGCGGTGACCAGGGCTTTCAAGGTTTTTTTTATTGCGTTTACTAGCTTCTGTTCTTATCTGTCAATTTAACCTCATAAAGCCCATCATACTATATTTCTTTCAATAATATTTTGAACCTGTATAAAGAACAGTGTCAAATATCATAATATGTTTGCATAACCAATTAAACAATGAAAATTGTAATTTGTTTATTTCATGAAAAGTTGAAATTCTGTTGCAGCACAGTGGCCATTTTAATTTATATTAATTAAGCCTAAAAATGTTAATATTTAAATTACCACCACAATATTACAAGATAAAACATGTGCAGTTGTGCACAGTATAATGAGTTGCACATTATTTATTATTCATGACTTTGTTGCTCCTAGGAATAAACATGTAACTGTTTAATTAGTTATTCTTTTGTCGTGAAAATATAGTTACTGTTTTGTTTTCAGACTTTGCTGACGTAGAGAAAGAGGCCCCCGCTCAAAAACCAAAGACACCTCCAAGTGAAGAGTTTGAGGCTGATGTCGAGACTGAAGATGAAATCATTGTTGAGGTAAATGTACACTCAACCAATTGCAAACCTAGGCCACCCTAGAACCTTGTCAAAATGACATGTAGTACGGAGTTTCTTACAATTAGATTTATTGTGTCACTTTGACATAGTTCCTGGCCACTCAAGAACTAGGGTTCCAATAAAGTAAAAATGTAAGGTTCTAGGGTTAAGTACCTAAGGCATTGAAGATGATAGATAAGGATGAAAAATATAAATGATTTATTCGCTAGAGACACAGATACAATTGGTTTTATCTATGGCAATCAGCCACTCCAATGCTTTAAATAGGTACAAGCTGTCACTCTTATTTCATATAACAATAGAATCTATTTTAAAAATCGAAGTATGTCAGTGGCTAAGGCACACTCAGCAATAACAATTGATAGTTGTTTATCTGTATGTTATTATTGTGTATGTGTATAATTCATAGAGTCACCAATGCCCGACACAGCCCCAATAATCGATACTTGGAATCAAACCCCCTTATTCATAAAGGTTTCCGAACTTAAGCCTTAAGTTATTTTACTTACTTTGACAACAATGCTTGGCGGCTTCCTAAGTTAGCGGACGTTTATGAATAGGGGTATAATGATTATGTTACAGCTTTTGGATGTCAAAATAAAATAAAATAAATAAAGCAATAAAGTTGTCAGCAGGATGTTGAACATTGTGTTTTAACATGTTGATTATGGGTGTTTACGATACTTTCTTACAAACTAGTCACACAATGAGTATAAACTGAAGACCTATAAATACTGTCCTTTTGTGGTAATCAATTACTTAATTGGTTTTGTGTTGGAGGTCGCTAATTATTATTGAGTTAGCGACAAGTGGTAGTTTTGTTTTCCATATTAGGCACAGATTGGTTCAGTCCATAAATTACCGATGAGTACATTTTCAAAGGTCTTATAGCCATTTCACTTAGACAAGTTAAGGTAATCTGCAGTTGAATCTATGAGCAGAGATGGGCAAAATTTATTCGAATGACGAATAACGAATAAGAATAAAAAAAATCATCGCAAATGACGAATGAAATTGTCGAATGATTATTTTTATTCGAATAGATTATTCGTAGAATAATTTAATCGCGAATAATTTATTCGTCGAATGAATTTTCACGAATAATTACTAAAACAAAGTCACTTTCTGCACTTCTTTGGCGACGGGTGGTGGTGGGTGGCGACGGGTAGCGGCGGGGGGAGGTGGGTGGTGACGGCCTCCATCCGCCGCCGCCCGCAACCCCCGGCCTTCGCCCGCCGACACCCACCACCACCAGCCGCCGCCTGCCACCCGACGCCGACGCCTCCACCCGCCGCCACCCCCGGTCGCCACACGCTTCCCCCCACCGCAACCCGTCGCCGCCCACCACCACCCGCCGCCGCCTGCCACCCAACGCCTCCACCCACCGCCACCACCGGTCGCCACCCGCCTCCCCCCACCGCAACCCGTCGCCACTCACCACCACCCATCGCCATTCACCACCACTCGTCGCCACCCACCACCACCCGTCGCATCGTATCTAAAGATTATGCTTTCCTCACCTGAAAGACTATTAAATTAATAATCTTAAGTTTTCCTTATAACTTACAAACTATGGTTAATATGAAAGAAACAAACTAAAGAGAGAATAGCAGACAATGAATGTGTATACATACATTTGAATGCCTTTCTAAATTAAAAGTATGTAGTAAGCTACCAAATGATTTTGTCAATTATCGTCTTATTTTAGGGCATTTTCACTTTTACGGACATGAAATTAGCTCTAATGAAAATGCTCTTTAGAACTGTAATTTGGTGTTTTGCTAAATGGGTCAAAACTATTTTCATTGTCTTGTTTCATACCACTCTGTCACGCTTATAGTTGCTGTTTCGACTCAGTATATAAAAAAATCCGGTGCACTTGTATTTCTTTTTCACACTAGATTTTAATCAATACATTAGAAATTTAAAACAAAACATCATCTCATACAAAAATCACCACTGCGTCACGTTTTTTAGGGACACAAAATAATTTTGACCCAAATATCTTTCTGCATATTATTAATCCTCTAATGCATAGAGCCACTTTGGTTTTTAACTCTATTGATTGCTATTAAGGTTCAAAGTTGAAATGCCTTTTTACCTGTGTTGTCTTATCTTGCTAATGAGGGTTTTTGATACTTTGAAAATAAATACGCGAATTTAATTTTCTATTTATTTTTTGGTTTATTTATTCTTAAAACCATTACTTTAGGAATATTGTTTTCTAAAATAAATTTAAAAAATCCTAATTCCCACGAAATGAACAAAGTTCTAGTGAATTTGTGCCCCTGTTTTAGAGCTGAATCTTCAGTCCAGCGACCGTTTCTAAACGTAATTCATTACAAAATCAAAAAACTTCCAAATGCAATAGAATTTCCATATTTCATATTCAGTAGCTTTGAATATGACAGCCAGTGCTCGGACAAGTCATCGCAAAAACAGATATTGACATAGGGCAAGACTGGTTATAGAGTCGATACTTAATATTATTATTATCAGCGTCCGTAGCCTAGTTGGTAGTAACTCTGCCTACGAAGCTGGAGGTTCCGGGTTCGAATCCCGGCGAGGGCATTATTTGTGTATTTATTTATCACTAATATTTGTTCCTTGGTCATGGCTGTCTATGTATTTAAGTACCTATATGTACCTATTATTATTGACTTGTCCGAGCACTGATGAGTCTGATGACAGCTGTTTGGATCTCACGCTTACGTTGTGTTGGCTAGTGGTGGATAAAATCGAAAACCCTCATTGACTTTCTTGTTTTGTTATCAGGATGAAGACAATGAGTTTGAACACTTCCAAGACCCTGAGGAGTTCGAAGGGTTCCAGGACAGTGTGCCCAGAAATACTGAGCAGCCAAAGATTACCATTTCAAAGGTGAGTTTTGTTTTTACGTTATTTATTGTATAAATGTATAAAAACCAACAGTCAAAAAATCTAATTTTTGTGATGATCCCACAAATGGCTGGTGGTGGTTTCGGGTTGAAAGCCGGCGAAACGCCCGAATTAATCTCCCTGTCTCAATTAGCTTCAGTGCAATATACATATACTGAAGTTAATTGCGACAGCAATATGAATTCGGATGTTTCCATGAATGGCTGAAGAGAAAGGATTTTGCTGTTTCGTTTGCTTGTTGTCGTTGATTTATTTATTTTACATCACACTTGCTTTCTAAGCGCGCCATTGCTTGCATGCATCTCGGGAGTAATAGAAAAGTGAAATTCCCTTTCAAAAAAATATATTTCGTCTCAAAACTATTTTTTTGGTTCGCAAGTGTGATGAAAAACGTTTGCATCACGGTCGGTAAGCGGAATACTAACTCTAGTCATTAAAATCCCTCCGCCTACGCCGTTGGGCTTCTAACACTCTCGTTAATAATCCATACTTACCTTCCTAGATCCACAATATACTATTTTCGGGAATTAAACACTTTATGTTCAAAATAAAGCTCTATAATCACGGTTTTCACAAATAAGTCAGGATATTAGCACGGATTACACAAAAGATACGAATTAGCAAACGTTCCATGACTTCCATGGCGGCGGCGCTTGACAGAATGCCTGAGTGCGTGGCGTTCCCGCGTAAAGTGACAGTCTTGACAGGAGCTGTCGGCCAGGAGCTGTCACACAGTTAAGACGTGATGAGACTGGATCCGACACTATATTATTATAACCTATACCTAACCACTATATTATTATATAACTATAATGAATCCGAAACAGTAGTATCTTAACCACACTCATACACATACACTCATGAACACATACACGCACACATACACACACAGTCACACTCATTTATGTACAATAATTAAGTAGGTAGTACTTCACTGCTTTCTTCTGATTATAAATTGTGATTTCTCTGCTAGATTTTACTCTTCTATTTTTCTAATACATTTTGAGATACATTTAAAATATAAACTCTTTAGCGCACTCTAGCAACAAAATATTTGGCAATTTTATATAAGTGTCATCCTGCGATACAGGCATAGCCTAGTGCAGGTGTCACGAGCAATGTATTATGTATTTCTGTGTCTACAGTATTGTATTTACCTTTAAGATTATAAAATAGTTGTGTTTAATAAGTTTTTACTGTATCAATAAACTATTTTGATTTTTTGATTTTGATTTTTTTTTGATAACCTGTCTTATCGCAGGTCCCAATAATGGTCCGCCCCCGCTGGGACGCATACTGGCTCGAGGGCGCGCTCTGCTGCCTGCTGGCCGGGTACGCGCTCTCGTACGCCGTCGGCCGCGCCAAGAACACCTCCATCGCCACCAACTTCCTCAAGCTGCACAAACCGCTGCTGGACGACAACTTCACGCTCGTGGGTGAGTCCCAACAGTGGGCCGCGTACTGGCTCGAGGGCGCTCTGCTGCCTGCTGGCCGGGTACGCGCTCTCGTACGCCGTCGGCCGCGCCAAGCACACCTCCATCGCCACCAACTTCCTCAAGCTGCACAAACCGCTGCTGGACGACAACTTCACGCTCGTGGGTGAGTCCCAACAGTGGGCCGCGTACTGGCTCGAGGGCGCGCTCTGCTGCCTGCTGGCCGGGTACGCGCTCTCGTACGCCGGCGGCCGCGCCAAGAACACCTCCATCGCCACCAACTTCCTCAAGCTGCACAAACCGCTGCTGGACGACAACTTCACGCTCGTGGGTGAGTCCCAACAGTGGGCCGCGTACTGGCTCGAGGGCGCGCTCTGCTGCCTGCTGGCCGGGTACGCGCTCTTACGCCGTCGGCCGCGCCAAGAACAAGGGTCTGAGGGATTTGGTGCAGAAAACTTCAGGGTGATTAAAATAAGGAGACGTCCGTTAGCTGTGACTTGTGGATTTAATAATGACTGACCAATGACATTAAATAATAAATGGACGCACAGAGCCAAACAAAAAAACCAAGAAAAGTGGCACTAAAAGTCATTTCTATCATGTTTCAGTTGAAGGTAATTACGCTCACTTACAATAAACTATAATAAAAAAAACTTGTGAAGTGAGCAATAAGTGTCAAATTTGCGAACAACACCGCAAAATAGTAGAAACTTTTTATGTTTAAGGAATAATGATGCTATACCGTAAGGTGACCAAATGTCAACTGTCAGAACTGAATAGCGGAGCAAAAGGACCGCAATATTTACTTCTGCAGCCCATTTTTTGGGGCCATTTTTTTGAGCTGTTTGGGGATCCACTTATATTTTCTAAATCAATGTGACTGACTGAGTGACATGCAAAATTACATCAAAAAGATCCTTATAACTAAGAGGCGGTGAGCTGCGAAGGCCGCATTGCATGCGCATTTTCATCAGGCGCCTTAATTGACGCCAACAACCTCCATCGCCACCAACTTCCTCAAGTTGCACAAACCGCTGCTGGACGACAACTTCACGCTCGTGGGTGAGTCCCAACAGTGGGCCGCGTACTGGCTCGAGGGCGCTCTCTGCCTGCTGGCCGGGTACGCGCTCTCGTACGCCGTCGGCCGCGCCAAGAACACCTCCATCGCCACCAACTTCCTCAAGCTACACAAACCGCTGCTGGACGACAACTTCACGCTCGTGGGTGAGTCCCAACAGTTTCTATTATGTTTCAGTTGAAGCTAATAACGCTCACTTACAATAAACTATAACAAAAAAAACTCAAAGAATAAATAAAAAACTTTGTGAAGTGAGCAATAAGTGTCAAATTTGCGAACAACACCGCAAAATAGTAGAAACTTTTTATGTTTAAGGAATAATGATGCTATACCGTAAGGTGACCAAATGTCAACTGTCAGAACTGAATAGCGGAGCAAAAGGACCGCAATATTTACTTCTGCAGCCCATTTTTTGGGGCCATTTTTTTGAGCTGTTTGGGGATCCACTTATATTTTCTAAATCAATGTGACTGACTGAGTGACATGCAAAATTACATCAAAAAGATCCTTATAACTAAGAGGCAGTGAGCTGCGAAGGCGGCATTGCATGCGCATTTTCATCAGGCGCCTTAATTGACGCGAACAACCTCCATCGCCACCAACTTCCTCAAGCGGCACAAACCGCTGCTGGACGACAACTTCACGCTCGTGGGTGAGTCCCAACAGTGGGCCGCGTACTGGCTCGAGGGCGCTCTGCTGCCTGCTGGCCGGGTACGCGCTCTCGTACGCCGTCGGCCGCGCCAAGAACACCTCCATCGCCACCAACTTCCTCAAGCTGCACAAACCGCTGCTGGACGACAACTTCACGCTCGTGGGTGAGTCCCAACAGTGGGCCGCGTACTGGCTCGAGGAGCGCTCTGCTGCCTGCTGGCCGGGTACGCGCTCTCGTACGCCGTCGGCCGCGCCAAGAACACCTCCATCGCCACCAACTTCCTCAAGCTGCACAAACCGCTGCTGGACGACAACTTCACGCTCGTGGGTGAGTCCCAACTAGTGATGTGCCGTCGGGTAATTTCACACTTTCCGTAATTCTCATTGGAGAACTTTACCGTAAATTACCGAGAATTACGGTAACTTTCTCCCATAGTATTTTTTTTCTAGGCAATTTGCATATGAATATTTTGTCTGCATCGTATTTTATATTACTTTATGTGGTACATTTAAGTATCATAATGCTATTTTACTAATGACAGGGTTTTATAAGTGATTTTGACGTTCAAGCAGGTAAAATAGGTATAAACCCCTTACTTGACCCGTAAGCGGTAAGCGGCTTTACCAAAGGTTTTCTTATCGGTAGCTGAGTACCTATGATTTAAAATAGGCAATTGTGATTACAAGCCTGACAAGCCTGTGATACCCTTTTCTAAGAATTATCTGGGAAGAACACCTCCATCGCCACCAACTTCCTCAAGCTGCACAAACCGCTGCTGGACGACAACTTCACGCTCGTGGTGGGTGAGTCCCAGCCGTGGGAACCCTTTGGTCTTAATTGAAAAACACTGGGAAAAAAGGGTTTGTAACACATTGGTATCTGATCGTTAGACCGCGTACGCAGGGTGTCCAGTCGATGTTTCAGGTGTCAAGTTGATTGCAGTTCGAAAAAATAATGCTTGTTACAGCATTGATAATTATTTTTTATTGGAAAGGTGATGCTGATGATAGTGATGATTGGTCCCATTTCAATTTGGTCCAGTTCTTACAATGGCATCCAGGAGAGAACCGTTTAAGTCTTAAATTTGCAATAGGCATCTGCACGACAAATGGACAAATAACTAAATATCACGCCAACTGAATTCGATACTTCCTTTTTTTACGGACTTCAAAACAAACCGAGATAGTTCCCTTGGCACTAAGTCGAGGTCTGATAAAGGAGCATTCCACGAAAAAGTCCACCGATGTCCCGTACGAACACAGTTTTTCTCAAAATTGTGGGTTTATCGAAGTTCTCTTTCGTGGCTAGAAGAGTCAAAAATTGCTCAAAAATATATATAACAAATAATAACTCTAAAGAAAACTCAAATTATCGAAATGTACACGCGTTTGTACGGGACAGCCCATGGAATGCTCCTAAAGGGGTCTTGAAAAAATCGATGGAAGTAGGTTTTTTTTTAATTTGGTGATCTTCGGCACAAACTCACACATCCTCTTTTTGCAGGCGAGACAGGCAGCGATGTTGTGTGCGTAGGCGAGGACCGCGGCTGGAGACGCGAGGCAGAGCATTGTTTCACCATGTGGTGCAGCGGCCGCGTCTGCTGCGAGGGCATGCTGCTGACCCTCAAGCTCATCAAGGTACTGTCTAGTGTGTCACACATCTGTCGCAGGCGAGACAGCGACGTGGTGTGGGCGAGGACCGCGGCTGGCGGAGCACTGCTTCACCATGTGGTGCAGCGGCCGCGTCTGCTGCGAGGGCATGCTGCTGACCCTCAAGCTCATCAAGGTACTGTCTAGTGTGTCACACATCTGTCGCAGGCGAGACAGCGACGTGGTGTGGGCGAGGACCGCGGCTGGCGGAGCACTGCTTCACCATGTGGTGCAGCGGCCGCGTCTGCTGCGAGGGCATGCTGCTGACCCTCAAGCTCATCAAGGTACTGTCTAGTGTGCGCCACACATCTGTAGCCGGCGAGACAGCGACGTGGTGTGGGCGAGGACCGCGAGGCGGAGCACTGCTTCACCATGTGGTGCAGCGGCCGCGTCTGCTGCGAGGGCATGCTGCTGACCCTCAAGCTCATCAAGGTACTGTCTAGTGTGCGCCACACATCTGTAGCCGGCGAGACAGCGACGTGGTGTGGGCGAGGACCGCGGCTGGCGGAGCACTGCTTCACCATGTGGTGCAGCGGCCGCGTCTGCTGCGAGGGCATGCTGCTGACCCTCAAGCTCATCAAGGTACTGTCTAGTGTGCGCCACACATCTGTAGCCGGCGAGACAGCGACGTGGTGTGGGCGAGGACCGCGGCTGGCGGAGCACTGCTTCACCATGTGGTGCAGCGGCCGCGTCTGCTGCGAGGGCATGCTGCTGACCCTCAAGCTCATCAAGGTACTGTCTAGTGTGCGCCACACATCTGCAGGCGAGACAGCGACGTGGTGTGGGCGAGGACCGCGGCTGGCGGAGCACTGCTTCACCATGTGGTGCAGCGGCCGCGTCTGCTGCGAGGGCATGCTGCTGACCCTCAAGCTCATCAAGGTACTGTCTAGTGTGCCACACATCTGTAGCAGGCGAGACAGCGACGTGGTGTGGGCGAGGACCGCGGCTGGCGGAGCACTGCTTCACCATGTGGTGCAGCGGCCGCGTCTGCTGCGAGAGCATGCTGACCCTCAAGCTCATCAAGGTACTGTCTAGTGTGCCACACATCTGTCGCAGGCGAGACAGCGACGTGGTGTGGGCGAGGACCGCGGCTGGCGGAGCACTGCTTCACCATGTGGTGCAGCGGCCGCGTCTGCTGCGAGGGCATGCTGCTGACCCTCAAGCTCATCAAGGTACTGTCTAGTGTGCCACACATCTGTCGCAGGCGAGACAGCGACGTGGTGTGGGCGAGGACCGCGGCTGGCGGAGCACTGCTTCACCATGTGGTGCAGCGGCCGCGTCTGCTGCGAGGGCATGCTGCTGACCCTCAAGCTCATCAAGGTACTGTCTAGTGCGCCACACATCTGTCGCAGGCGAGACAGCGACGTGGTGTGGGCGAGGACCGCGGCTGGCGGAGCACTGCTTCACCATGTGGTGGCTGCGAGGGCATGCTGCTGACCCTCAAGCTCATCAAGGTACTGTCTAGTGTGTCACACATCTGTAGCCGGCGAGACAGCGACGTGGTGTGGGCGAGGACCGCGGCTGGCGGAGCACTGCTTCACCATGTGGTGGCTGCGAGGGCATGCTGCTGACCCTCAAGCTCATCAAGGTACTGTCTAGTGTGTCACACATCTGTCGCAGGCGAGACAGCGACGTGGTGTGGGCGAGGACCGCGGCTGGCGGAGCACTGCTTCACCATGTGGTGCAGCGGCCGCGTCTGCTGCGAGGGCATGCTGCTGACCCTCAAGCTCATCAAGGTACTGTCTAGTGTGCGCCACACATCTGTTGCAGGCGAGACTGTGAACGACGGTTTTGGAAAGTATGTAAAAACCACATCACAAGCCTTAATTGAGCTTACCGGGACTAAGTCGATTTGTGTAAGATGTCCTAAGATATTTATTTATTTATTAAGCATACAGTGTGCTATCATGACCCAGACTTCCAAGAAAATGGCAATTTATACTCTTTTCATCGCTCGATCGCTGCCCATACGTTATTATACGTTAGCGTATGGGCAGCGATCGAGCGATGAAAAGAGACCGCTTTGGCGGTCACATTCAACCGAGCCACCGAAGATGATGATGGTTCTATCCAAGTATATTTCTAACCTTTGCTACTTGTTCCAGCGTCAAGACCTGGTGCACGTGATAATGGGCAGTTTCCGAAAAACACCAGACACTCTAATGGCGCGCATCGAACTGGGCAAGGACGACAGCGACCCCTTCGTGCTGTGCATCGCGCAGAAGAAGATCGCCACCCGACTGGCCAAGGAAATGCAGGACCTGGTACGTAGGACCTGATGAACAGCTTTAGTAACACTCACTGCTGGAGTATCCAACTGGACAAGGACAATGGCGGAACAAGAAACAGAAGAAGATCGCCACCCGACTGCCCAAGGAAATGCAGGACCTGGTACGTAGGATCTGATGAACAGCTTTAGTAAGACTCACTGCTGGAGTGTCCAACTGGGCAAGGACAATGGCGGAACAAGAAACAGAAGAAGATTGCCACCAGCTTGGCCGAAGAAATGCAGGACCTGGTACGTAGGACCTGATGAACAGCTTTAGTAAGACTCACTGCTGGAGTATCCAACTGGGCAAGGACAATGGCGGAACAAGAAACAGAAGAAGATCGTCGACCGCTTGGCCAAGGAAATGCAGGACCTGGTACGTAGGACCTGATGATGAACAGCTTTAGTAAGACTCACTGCTGGAGTATCCAACTGGGCAAGGACAATGGCGGAACAAGAAACAGAAGAAGATCGCCACCCGACTGGCCAAGGAAATGCAGGACCTGGTACGTAGGATCTGATGAACAGCTTTAGTAAGACTCACTGCTGGAGTATCCAACTGGGCAAGGACAATGGCGGAACAAGAAACAGAAGAAGATCGCCGCCCGACTGGCCAAGGAAATGCAGGACCTGGTACGTAGGACCTGATGAACGGCTTTAGTAAGACTCACTGCTGGAGTATCCAACTGGGCAAGGACAATGGCGGAACAAGAAACAGATGAAGATCGTCACCCGCTTGGCCAAGGACATACAGGACCTGGTACGTTCAAGCCCTGATAATGACAGCTTAAGGTGCATTCCAAGAGAATGTCGGGTTCGTGACGCAGTTCTTCGTGTACATCTAAGAAAGTTAGGAATACAATTTTTGGTGTATTTTAATTATATAACTGGGTGTTTGTATTTTTAGAGAAATCTCGCACTTTCCATGTTTCTAATTCTAAGGTAGCTGTCATAGCCGCCACGTCCCCGACAAAATAGACTTTCTCGTAGATTCCACCTTAAGACTGGCTGCTGAAACATCAAGCTGCGCAAATGACAGTGATCCCTCCATGCTAAGGCTGCGACTCCATTGAGGCGGAGAGGAGCGGAGATGTGCAAAATTGGCCAATTACATTCTTCAAATTCAAAATTCGAAACACTGTGATGCGGTCTCTTTGGCCAATTTTGCACATCTCCGCTCCTCTCCGCTTCAATGGAGCCGCAGCCTAAGCATCGCACAGATGACCGGTAAGCAAGTACCACACAACAGGTCGGGAACAAGACCTGATTATTGACAGCTCCCGTAAGTCTCACTGCTGGAGTATCCAACTGGGCAAGGACAATGGCGGAACAAGAAACAGAAGAAGATCGCCACCAGCTTGGCCAAAGAAATGCAGGACCTGGTACGTAGGACCTGATGAACAGCTTTAGTAAGACTGACTGCTGGAGTATCCAACTGGGCAAGGACAATGGCGGAACAAGAAACAGAAGAAGATCGCCGCCTGCTTGGCCAAAGAAATGCAGGACCTGGTACGTTCAAGCCCTGATAATGACAGCTTAAGGTGCATTCCAAGAGAATGTCGGGTTCGTGACGCAGTTCTTCGCGTACATCTAAGAAAGTTAGGAATAACATTTTTGGTGTATTTTAATTTTATAACTGGGTTTTTGTTTTTGTAGAGAAATCTCGCACTTTCCATATGTTTCTAAGATAGCTGTCATAGTCATCACGTCCCCGACAAAGTAGACTTTCTTGTGGATTGCACCTTAAAACTGGGTGCTGAAACATCAAGCTGCGCAAATGACAGTGATCCCTCCATGCTAAGACTGCGACTCCATTGAGGCGGAGAGGAGCGGAGATGTGCAAAATTGGCCAATTACATTCTTCAAATTCAAAATTCGAAACACTGTGATGCGGTCTCATTGGCCAATTTTGCCTCCTCTCCGCCTCAATGGAGCCGCAGCCTAAGCATCGCACAAATGACCGGTGAGCAAGTACTGAACGGAGTATTGAGCTGGGCAACGACAATGGCGGAACAAGAAACAAGAAGATCACCACCCAGTTGGCCAAGGAGATGCAGGACTTGGTACGTTTTACCTGATGATGGCAGCTTAAGACTCGCTGCTGGAGCATCAATCTGGGCAATGATAGCTACTCCATCATGCTCTGCATCTTACAAAAGGTCACCATCTTGAATCTTAAAACAAATCTTGAAACAATTCTTTACATTATTAAAACTTTGGCGTACAAATATTTTCGTCCTCTTAGAAATTGCGTGGGAATCTATTTTAGTTCGAAATTTTGTATAAATAAATTTAAAACCCTAAAGGGCCTGTTACACCATTCCCGAATAAAATATCTGTCTAATAAATGTTATTTGGCCAGGGGTAAAGGATAGTGATAATAATCTGACGGATACATTTACTAGGGGATTGCGACAGGCTTTAAGAAACATTATGTTTACTCATTTCTACAGAGCGTGTTCTGCGTAACACATTTTCAGTACGTCCTTTGGGGTGTGGATTCGGCTATTGAAGCATTTTGTTCACCTATTCCTTTCTTCCAGAGCGTGTTCTGCCCCGAGCGGCGGCCGGGCGACAAGCACGGCCTACCGCCGTCCCTCTCCGTCATGTCGGAGACAGGAGAAGCCACGGCGGCCATCTTGGATGCGCGCGTCACCGCTGCGCTCACGCAGTACCATGAACACATACAGTACATACACATATCCGACAAGTACGCGGGCGTCAAGCAGATGGAGTGAGTACTGTTACACTATGTTACCCTCTCCGTCATGTCGGAGACGGGAGAGGCGACGGCGGCCATCTTGGATGCGCGCGTCACCGCTGCGCTGACGCAGTACTATGAACACATACAGTACATACACATATCCGACAAGTACGCGGGCGTCAAGCAGATGGAGTGAGTACTGTTACACTATGTTTAATTGTATATGCTTTTATTCCGCTTCCTTAGGTTGTCTGGAAGTGATCGCTTTTTAGCGATAAGACCGCCCATTGCAATACCTATACCTGTAACACTGTATATCTGTTATTTTACTGTTTTTTTTGTTTGGTGTGCAATAAAGAGTATTGTATTGTATTGTACTATGTTACCCTCCCTCTCCGTCATGTCGGAGACGGGAGAGGCGACGGCGGCCATCTTGGATGCGCGCGTCACCGCTGCGTTGACGCAGTACCATGAACACATACAGTACATAAACATATCCGACAAGTACGCGGGCGTTAAACAGATGGAGTGAGTACTGTTACACTATGTTACCCTCTCCGTCATGTCGGAGACGGGAGAGACGGCGGCCATCTTGGATGCGCGCGTCACCGCTGCGCTGACGCAGTACCATGAACACATACAGTACATACACATATCCGACAAGTACGCGGGCGTCAAGCAGATGGAGTGAGTACTGTTACACTATGCCAGTCGTTTTCTAGGTGTGCTCTAGCCCTGGGGCTCCATAATGATCTTCTTCTTACAGCGTTGCCACTTTGCTTTTAGTAAATAATACCCAATTATATTTAATCTTGTATTTGGGGCTCCGTCAAAAATGTCATACCTATTCTAAATCTGATGTTCCATACAAAACCTGAGATATTAGTACGCGGGAATGTATCACATCAGTTTTTTTTCTCTCTAATCGGATGTCAATCCCATAGTACAATTTCATCAATGTGACTTCAGAATTAACCCTCTAAAATTTGAATGGTCAATAAAAAATCACTCTGTATGTCTTCGACCAGCAACTCATTTCGTCTATATTGTACTGTTTAATAATTTACTATTTCTTGTTGTTTGCACAGCATTAACCCTTAAAATAGCAAATAAGAAAAATCGTGCGTTCTAGCCTCCTCGCCATTGTGCAGAGCAAAAATTCTGTCAAAAAAAATATATACCTACAAAAAGTGGGTCGAAGACTGTTCCTTGTGACGAACATTGCCAATTTAAGGGTTAAACACTCAACACATGAATTTTCCTTCAGAGAAAGTGCAGCCACGAAGCCACCAGACACAGAGCGGGTGCTGATCGTGTCCCTAGCGCTCGGACCCGACGGCGGCGGCGCCGAGGTTCGGCCGCTACTGCTGCTCATCTTCCACCTGCTCGAGAAGGTCAAGCGGACCCGTCTCAGCAAGGAGGTCAGTGCCACTAGCTTGCAGGTCGACCAATCACGAGGCCCCATGAGCTGATCGTGTCCGTAGCGAGGTGCGACCGCTGCTCATCTTCCACCTGCTCGAGAAGGTCAAGCGGACCGCAACAAGGAGGTCAGTGCCACTAGCTTGCAGGTCGACCAATCACGAGGCCCCATGAGCTGATCGTGTCCGTAGCGAGGTGCGGCCGCTGCTCATCTTCCACCTGCTCGAGAAGGTCAAGCGGACCCGTCTCAGCAAGGAGGTCAGTGCCACTAGCTTGCAGGTCGACCAATCACGAGGCCCCATGAGCTGATCGTGTCCGTAGCGAGGTGCGACCGCTGCTCATCTTCCATCTGCTAGAGAAGGTCAAGCGGACCCGCCTCAGCAAGTCAGTGCCACTAGCTTGCAGGTCGACCAATCACGAGGCCCCATGAGCTGATCCTATCCCTGGCGAGGTGTGGCCGCTGCTCATCTTCCACCTGCTCGAGAAGGTCAAGCGGACCCGCCTCAGCAAGGAAGTCAATGTCACTAGACAGTTTCGGCTTTATGATTCGAAGCCCCATGAACGTCATCCTATGTCTATACCTAATTTAAAAAAAAAACGGTCTATCGGTTTCAACGTGAAAAGGTAATAGACAGACAGAGTTACTTTCGCATTTACAATACAAAAATCAAAAGGGTTTTTCAACTAGAGCGGGTTGATGTTAAAATTGAATAAAACAAGATGTGTGTGAGATATTAATGATTTTTTTTTACTTGGAAGGCCTATTTATGCCATTATTGATGGAATATGATCGTTCAAATGTCCGCCGCGGCTACGTATGGTGGCACGAATCCGAGAGGTCCAATTTTTAATGACTCTGCTGCATAGATTCACCACCATGGTGAATGTGAATGAAAAAATTTCGTTAATATCTCACACACATCTTGTTTTATTCAATTTTAACATCGACCAACTCTAGTTGAAAGACCCTTAATTTATTACTTTTCTTAGGTTAGGTATTTTCATAATATGATTATAAAAGTAAAATACAATAAAACATACAAAACCAATACAAAACATATAAACACATTATAAAAAACCTAACCTAGGGTGCCGCCGGCAACGGAGCGGGCCCAAGCTGCCGAAAAATGTGCATAATAATAAAGACCCTTTATTATTATGCATATTTTTTTTTTTCTAGTTACAATGTATTTTACTTTTGTGCGTTTGTCCACAGGCCCTAGCCAAATGCGAGAAGCGTCGTCAGAAAGTGGCCGAAGCGTGGCTCCGTGGCGCACACGCGGCCCGCCAGGAGCAAGCCGCGCAGAGGCGGGAGGAGAAACGCAAGCAAGAGAAGGAGAGGATACTCGCTGTAAGTACTGTTCCCAACTATACAGGTTATAGAGCAAAGTGTAGTCAAACGCGAGAAACGACAGAAAGTGGCTCAAGCGACGGGGGATGAACGCAAGCAAGAGAAGGAGAGGATACTCGCTGTAAGTACTTCCCAACTATACAGGTTATAGAGCAAAGTGTAGTCAAACGCGAGAAACGACAGAAAGTTGCTCAAGCGACGGGGGATGAACGCAAGCAAGAGAAGGAGAGGATACTCGCTGTAAGTTCTGTTCCCGACTATACAGGTTATAGAGCAAAGTGTAGTCAAACGCGAGAAACGACAGAAAGTGGCTCAAGCGACGGGGGATGAACGCAAGCAAGAGAAGGAGAGGATACTCGCTGTAAGTACTTCCCAACTATACAGGTTATAGAGCAAAGTGTAGTCAAACGCGAGAAACGACAGAAAGTTGCTCAAGCGACGGGGGATGAACGCAAGCAAGAGAAGGAGAGGATACTCGCTGTAAGTTCTGTTCCCGACTATACAGGTTATAGAGCAAAGTGTAGTCAAACGCGAGAAACGACAGAAAGTGGCTCAAGCGACGGGGGATGAACGCAAGCAAGAGAAGGAGAGGATACTCGCTGTAAGTACTTCCCAACTATACAGGTTTTAGAGCAAAGTGTAGTCAAACGCGAGAAACGACAGAAAGTTGCTCAAGCGACGGGGGATGAACGCAAGCAAGAGAAGGAGAGGATACTCGCTGTAAGTTCTGTTCCCGACTATACAGGTTATAGAGCAAAGTGTAGTCAAACGCGAGAAACGACAGAAAGGGGCTCAAACGACATGAATATTTTTAAGCGAACCGTTTTCGAGATATCAGCTCTCAAAGTCTGAAAAAATGTGTCTCCCCCCTCTATTTTTTAAACTACGCGGTATGAAAATATAAAAAAATGTTATGCACATTACATTAATAAACTCTATAAACGATTTTTGGTTTAATTAAATTATCTCTTATAGTTTTGGAGGTAGGTTGCTTTAACTGTATTGTTTTTAGTGATAAATCGATAATGGTACGGAACCCTTCGCGCGCGAGTCCGATTCGCACTTGGCCGGTTTTTTATATCATCATCATCATCAGCCTATGATAGTACACTGCTGGACGTAGGCCTCTCCTATTAACTATGCGTATAGACGCATTAGGAGGTAAATGCCCATAATCGCCACGCTGGGCAAGCGGATTGGCGATCGCAGTATGGTGTCCACTATGACGACATTGATGACGCTGCTGCCCATCATCAATGTTTTATCATATAATGGTCAGTGACACTTCAATCCCTTAGTCGACTCTTACGACACCCGCAGGAGGAGTTGGGGTGGTGACAAATGTATTCTTACTGCCGTCACCACACGGCAAGTTTTTTTATATAAATCAAGGAAAGTCTCCCTTACATAGAATATGAGTTGCCATCCATGGGTGTTCGATTTTTCCAACCTGTATATTATTATTATTTTCTTAGGTCGATTTGTGTAAGATATCCCAAGAAATGTATTTTTATTACATTTATTTTTGCAGGAGGATGACCCAGAGAAGCAACGGCGATGGGAGCTGAAGGAACAAAAACGCCAACAAAAGCGCAAAACCCCCAAGATGAAGCAACTCAAAGTCAAGGCTCTTTAAACCAGTAATATACTCTACTATATCCGCCGCAATACCGTCTGGCGACTGGGACCATGCTTTCTCCGTTACACATTGAAGCACCAGGAGTTAAACATACAGCAATAGGAACATACCATGGGCTGTCCCGTTCAAACGCGTGTATATTCCGATAATTTGAGTTTTCTTCCGAGTTATTAGTTAAAATATTTTTTTTTTGCTATTTTTGACTCTGTAGGCTTATGATGGTACCGTGTTTATTCGTTTGTCGTTGTTGCCGTCATGTTCTAACAAGTATGTAAGTACGAAAGTGACGCGTAGCACGATAAATAGATAAAACGGGACCATCATAAGCCACCTGATTACGAAAGAGAACTACGATAAACCCACACTTTTGAGAAAAACCGTGTTTGTACGGGGCATCGGTGGACTCTTTCGTGGAATGTATCAATATGTTGTCATCCTTCGCTAGACGCCCGTAAAACACTCAAGTCTGATTTGCCGTATAAATAGTGAGAACAGGCGGGTATCCAGGGGGGGCAATGGGGGCATTTAGCCCCCCTGACACAGGGCTTAAAAATAGTACATTGTGCATCAAGGGAGGTAAGTACGGAATTACGAACGAGAGTGTTAGAAGAGTCTTTTATGACTCGAGTTAGTATTCCGCTTACCGACCGTGATGCATACAATGTTTTTCATCACACTTGGCGAAAAAAAATAAGTTTTAAGAAATAACATTATTAAATGACGTACTGACATTTCTATTACTCCCTAGGGAATTTCACTTTTCTATTACTCCCGCTGCGCGCGCAAACAATGGCGCGCTTGAACAGCAAGTGTGATGAAAAATATATTCCGGTATATCGGTATATATGTTTATGTAAATTTGGAATCTGGGATTTTTCCTTCAGTAAATCACTCTATTACGCTTCTCTACTACTCTCGAAAAATGAAATGACTTTTTGTTTAGTCTTCAGTAGGTATTGCTAATAATTAGACCCAAAGGCGAAAACTTATCTTTTTACGCAAATACAAAGCGTCTTTTTATGTAGTTCAACAATATTTGTAAATTCTCAAACCATGCATTTTATCCTACGACTAATCATCTAAATTATGTTTTCGAAATTTTTATCATATTCTAACAATATTGGGTATTACATTTTGCCTATTAAGTATGATAAATGCGAAACCTTTCAATCAGTTAATTCAAGAGCTGGGCTCTTGTCGGCGGAACAAAATTTTACAAAATTAAAAATTTAAGGATATGTCTGTTGTATTTCACAAGATATATGCCATTTGGGATTTTAATTATGCATGGAACAAAGTAGACTTAATTGCGCAGTAACAATGTATCTACATAAGTGGGATGATGGTAATATCTCGAATAAGCAATTAATTCACTTCAAGTGATCAGTGCAGTGTGTACAGTCACCATCAGATACATTGTAGTGTCCGGAGCTATCAAAAATATCTGAACACGCCGTTATTGTCATAACGATAGAGACGAGTTCAGATATTTTTGAGCGCTTGCGGATAAATCTTATATTGCGTGAGGGCCCCAATATACCTATCCTCTGATCTTGTTGTCTCTTTTTTATATGTCATAATAATAATCATGATATAACAGTGGATATCTTTCAAACTTGTAACAAAAATATCAGAGTGACAATGGATGTTTAAGTATTATAATAGAATATTTGGGACTGTTATTTGTAAGTCGAAAACGAATTTCTAATCATTATAGTAATTCTAGACATATTCACTATTTTTAATCTGCATGTTATATCAAGTCATAGACATAGTTACTAAATGATGTTTTCTATTCCACAAAATGTTTTATATTGCCAGTTTCACTATCCCAGGACAAATAAATCCGTCAGATAAAATGATGGTTTCTGCGGGAAAAAATAAAAAAAGATAGCTAAAATTTATCTGACAGATATATATTTTATTTTGGAATGGTGAAACTAGCCGTTAAAATTTAAATGGCAAATCAATCTGTGTGGAAGTATTGTGTAGTGTTTCCTAAGAAACACAGTATTACTGATGTGATGTGTCAAATGCAATATAATTTAAAAGTACAGTCAATATCAGAAGTCGCCAAACACTAACGTAGAAATGTAACAAATCCTCACCAAAAGTTTTGTAGTGGGTTATGCGACCTGCTGTACATATTTGTTATTTATTTACCTCCTAAGTGTTACATACCTACTCAGTGAGCTCGATTAAATGAATTTAAGTTGCAATTACATTGTTGTTTGATTTTTCTCTTTCCAATATTTCTATTGAAATCAGCATTTGCATTCATATGGGGTTGATATTCTGACCAGACTTGGTAGGTACATTGGGTAAAGGTGCGACCACACCAATGCTCAAAACGGTACGGAATCGCAGTGATACATCGTATCCGTAACGTTTTTGCGGCATGCTCCCCAGACCGCTGCTCAAAAAACGGTGACAGTACGGAATTGCAGTTACGCATAGTATCTGTAACGTTTTTGTTGCATGTTGCCCACGCCACTGCTTAAAATACCCAATGAATTCAATGATGCAGCGTTCAAAATCATTTGAACCTTAGTGGATAATTAACGAGAATAGCCAACGAAATGTACTCGTGACACCTGGGTGCCTAGACAAGTTGCCAATCGCTAACGCTTAATCGTCAATCGTAAACGAAAGGCAGCTAACTGTCTTTGTCGCACTAATTTGAAAGAGTGACAGAGGGAAAACTACGATACGCTACTAAGCGTTAGCCTGACATTTCATGACACATGACTGCGATTCCGTACCGTCACCGTTTTTGAGCAGCGGTGTGGGAAACATGCGACAAAAACGTTACGGATATGATGCGTCACTGCGATTCCGTACCGTCTCCGTTTTTTGAGCATTGGTGCGGTCGCACCTTAAAACAGTCAGCATCAAAATAAACTTTACTGCTGCAAAATGTTCCATGTTGACTGTAACTAGTCATCTAGAACTCTTATAAAAGATAGACAGTCACGTCAATAAATATGCACATTGTAACTTATTAGGTACTAGGGGAAAATGGTTACATTTGAATATAGGTGCCAGCATATTTAAGAGACTACTTCTTACTATTCCGCAACTGTAGAAAGTGTAGAATACATTGTATCTAAATTAAAAGCAAGTAAATTATTTAAAGCAATATTTATTTCAAATATTAAATAAGAAAAATAACAAAATTTGTTAACAAAGTTAAGTATTTCTAAGTCACAAAGGCAATGTGTGTTATATCTAAATATAGAAAATATCCACATGAATTTATGCCTTAGCTATATAAAAAGATTGTGTAACAAAATGAGATCTACACAGTCTTATAATAAAACCTTTGCTTTGTTACCTAAAGCAATTTTTATATCATGTTTGTCATCTCATTTGCAACATGTGGCAGTATAACAATAATAGGACTTTAAATGATGAAAGAATTCACTTTTTATAACAAGTTTGAGAATGTACTGCTAATGAATTATGGCAGTTACATAAGTACTGAAAGTAAAGGTGTCTTAAAATGTACTAATTTGTACTTTCTTTGCCCTATAGTCATTATCACAAAGCTTTTATTTATTAACAAAAGACTGAATTTTGACTTTAGGGCAGTGACAAGATAACAACATGCAAATAAGTTAAATGTGATATTCATAGTTTTTGAACTGTGATCTAAAAAAGGAGAAAAAATCTTGAAAGCTTAAATCAGTATATACGATCTAGACACTTAGTACTTAAGAGCAAAACCAATTGAAGATAAAACTTACTACTTTGATTAAAGTATAGGTACACCAAAAAAATACATCTTGTAATATATCTCTAGATTTGACATTACACCAAACCCTAATTAAATTAAAACAAGCTGCAAGTGCATGGTATTAGGAAACGCATCTGTGACTTAGAAAGAACACAAAATATTTGTTCTTAACAACTCTCACAGGTGATACATCTTATTAAAGGTAACCATAAAACTGTTAGGATACATCACAAACTCCCCAAGTCAACAAACTCAATAACTTTTATCAAACAATTACCTAAAAGTGGATACAAAATAATTTACATTTCATATCCCTATAATTTGTACCCATTCCAAATTTTTGAGCAAATTTTGTTAAATGCTTAGGAGAGAGGACTCGAACAGACTTCCTTGACAATATAATCAACTCACTGAGGCTATACCATGCAAAATGAACCAATTACACCAGGAATTACTAGGAACATCAACATACAACACCCACTACTCGTTCATGCTATCATACAAATACACTGAAATTACAATTTAACATTAATTACTTGCATCACTTTAAACTACTTGTAAATACTATATGCTACCCGCGGTCATTCCAACTTAGTTTATGTTATAATTAAGTGTCACAGTACAATGTGGTGGAGGGGTTCGTCATTCATCAACTTGAAGCTTCTGAATGCGAGTTGACACTCCATCCAGTTCAGGGGTATCTGGACTAGGCTGGGGTTCCACGGCGATGTTAAGGTTCTCAAGGGACTGGCAACGCTTCGCGGGACACTTGGCGCTTTCAAAAGTGTTGCTACACCCGCTTGTAGAAGGCTGCAGAAGGGTGTTCAGGTAGTCGCGTCCACTGTCCGCCATGTCGGTAGCGATCGCGTCGGAGTTTTCGCTTTTAGTTCGATGCCGCATTGGCAACACGTAAGGGCACAGTCTGTTTTTGTTGGTAACTCGCTTCATACAATAACCCACGGTGACATTAGAGACGTAGCGCGTGTTCAGACGCATCATACCGTAATTAGATTTGGACTCGTGCAAGTAGTCCCGCCGGGCCTCCTTGATAGCGCTTAGCATGCCCAAATCGTGCAGCGCCTTATCCAAGTTGTCCAGATTCATGTGGCAGCGAGGTTTCTGCAAACGACGCAGCAATATTACCAAGGCTGTTAGTGACAAGGTTATCTTTGTCCCAGCTATGCACTATTACGAACACTTTTTTCAATGGTTTTATATTTCATACTGTTTTTCAGTTCCGATCAATAGTACAACTTATGCATTTATAATTTTTTCACAAAATAAACATCACAAAAAAGTCATAATAAATAACGAATGAATGACAATGAAAAGGCTGTGTTGCAAGTATAAAGTATAATGAAATATTTCG
Organism: Thaumatotibia leucotreta; assembly: GCA_025490895.1. Lineage (NCBI taxonomy): Eukaryota > Metazoa > Arthropoda > Insecta > Lepidoptera > Tortricidae > Thaumatotibia > Thaumatotibia leucotreta. The sequence continues at coordinate 3,012 of JALPQI010016040.1, read as the reverse complement.
TACATAAATAGTCCATCCAACCATCTCTGTCAGTAAACAAGGCGGCCAATTCAAATTATAAATATTGCAGCTAACATTTCGAGCCTACATTTTTTGAATTTACCGACTTTTTTACTAAAATAGATTGTTGGGCATGGTTTACATTAACAGGACTGCCCCACGGCTTCCCTAAAGTATTAAATGTACTATTTGAATACTTATAGGTGCTTATAGGTCAATAGTTTGGCTAGGCAGGTTACCTAGCTAGTAAAGCCTAGGGTTTACTTTACTACCCCTTGGTTTTACTCTCTGAGGGCTGGGGGCATAGAGAGAGATAATCATAATATGATGTGATTTATATGAATCTAGGCAATTGCCTCTTCCTTACTCAAAAAAAGAGATACATATCATATAGTTTATTCCAACTGTTACTGCCAAATTTGGATTGCTTGATCCATGGCGATAATAAACAAATAATAAATCAAAGTATTCCACGTGAAAAGGTTGATGTCTCAAGAAAAGGTAAGATAGGTACAAAAATATTGTCAAAGAGAAAAAATATATCTTTCATAATAATGTCATATTTTCATTCCTGTCAAGATGCACAATTAATATTTTATTATTAAATCGAACATAATTCTATAATGGCAGAGATACTTAAAGAATGGCTGACGGAAAGACTGCAACGCCAGATTGTTTGGAAAGCTGAAGAATTCGGTAACATGATGAAAAATGGGCATGTCATTGCGAGCGTTTTGCTGAGCTACAACGTTATAAACGAGGAGAAGCACTACCTCATCAGGTCTAGTAACGCCACAGTAGACATCGATAATAACTGGGACTACTTACATGAATGGCTACGTGAACTTGGAATCAACTTGACTACGACTGATCTAACCAATGTGAAGGAAGGCAAGGGAACCACTCTATTGAGGCTTTTCTACCAATTATTTCTTCATTTGGATAAAATGGATCGTATTGATTTTATTAAACGCGAAAGAAAAATGGTTTCCGGTTTGGTGAAAAAAATGGGAACTAGATTTAAAGTGGATAAAATTGAAGAAAAAGAGGAACCCACTGTAGATTATTTGTCAAAACCTTTACTAAACGAGAAACATTTTATTGATTGGCAGAGAAAGAAATCCGACGAATTAAAAGAGACCTTCGATTATCTACGTCATAAATATGTTAGAACACTACAGAGGATATCTGAAAATAAGACACCATGTTATTATAATGTACCGAAACCAATAACACTTTCTGACAAGGACAAGAAAGATATAGAAATGTTCTCTGAAAAATTCCCATTCAAACCGAAAAACTATACATATGAGGAACTAATTGAATTGGAAAACAAGGCTGCCGAAGAGAGTAAAAAACTGTTTGATTCCGAATGGGCTCAAAATTATATGGATAATCTCTACACTAGGATGCACAAGAAAGCTGACTCAGAGGAATTCCAAAAACAGATGACAAACGCGCTAAGCAGTTCAATGTGGAACCAGACGATCAACGAAGAAGAAACGTTTCTTGACACCGAGCTCGCTAAAAAGGTTTTAAAACTATCGCAGTTTGAAAAGCAAATGTGTACACAGATAATGGAGACGAAGCAACAAGCTCGGAACATGTTTCAAAACAGGGTTAAAGCTGAAAAAGAGTTTAGTGAGCAAAGGAGACAGCAATTTGATCAGTATCTGGATAATATTAAGGAGCAAATCAACTCTGCCTTAGACGAAATAGGTTTTGAGAAAAACCGGCAAAATATGCTGCACAAGAAACTATACGCAGAAAAAATCAAGAGAAAACGTCAAAAAAATTTTGAGTTTTGTTATGAGACAATGCTAGCAATAGTCGATTACGCAACACGGTTTGCTTATTTCAAAAAACTGATTGGAGATGATATTCCAGACCACTACATACACGAGTGGGAAATGTTATATTTCAAAAAACAACCTATATTCGAAATATTGGAACCAACTGAAAATCTTCTTAACGAACCTACACTAGAAGAGGAAGTGCTTCCAGAAGTTGAAGAAATAATTAGACTAGAATTAGACAGACAAGAGGCGATGAATGATGGGGAATTCATGGAGTATCACAATTATAGTGGGCCTTGGAATTTGGACCATTTGATCCCTAATTTTGACCCCGAATCTGAAGAGCGAAAATTTGAATACCTCGGTACTCGTGTTCTAGGTCACGTAGTATATACATTACTGGAAATGAAATATCCCTACCCTCCTCCCAGACCTCCTGCTGATTTACCTGAGTTCACATCTAAGGCTCTTTTGCGTAACCTACCTGACCGAGCTATAGCCAACGCGATGCAGACGTTACTGGACTATAGAGGCCTACATGTTGTTCGGATCGAGGCTGCTATTAACTACTGCCTAAAACAATTCAAGACAGAAATGATAGGATGCACAGATATTGAATTATCATTCGATAAGTTTCTTGCCGCTGCACAAGAAGAACCTGAAAGAGAACTAATCAGGTCCATGAAATCAGAAGATGATTCCACTAGTAAAGGCCAAGAACCTCTTCCTGTAATTGGTGCTCCACCTCCTAACACTAAACAAACACAAACTCCAAAGACAATTCCGGAGGAAGAAATTGTTTTATCTACAGCAGCCGAACTGGGTAATTATGCCTACCAAGCACTAAGTGGTGGTGATGCATTAACAGATTATCTATTGGCCGCGATGATAGTAGAATATATTAAGAGTCAAGAGGATATCAAGGGATTTGTTATAATAAACTACCCTAATACATATCACCAAGCCCAAATTTTAGAAGAGGCGTTTTCGGGTCGTATACCTCCAGGCGAAGACAGCTTAGAAGGGAAAGATGATATTTACTTAGAAGAAGCGATTGCAACCCATCACTTAGTTGAAAAAGATGAATTTAAAGAGATACGTAAATCAAGATTAGTGAATAATCCTCATAATAAAAGGGATGTAGATAAACCCTTTGAAAGCTATTTTACTTGTTACATAAAATTAAAAGAAACCGAAGATATTCTTCAAGAGCTCG
>JALPQI010016039.1:0-28895 GCA_025490895.1 Thaumatotibia leucotreta | reverse complement strand
AAAAGTTAGTAATTCTGCATTCACGGATTTTATTAAAAATACTTGCCTCGTTTGGGAATCGAATTGACTCAAATGTGAAAAAAGAAACACCTGTTTTTATGTTGTCAATCGTGAGTATGCACCTAAAGAAATAATTCTTCTAAGGTAACATAGTATATTAAAAGAAAGGAATAAGGTAAAATTACTAGATTTAATAATCAACATTGCAAGAAAGGCTAATAAAAAAAAATACCTTGTCATACAAAATCTATGAATGTAATAGGTATTACTCGCTATTAAAAATTTCGTGTTCGAATTAGAATGGAATGGATAAAGTTTTTTTCCTGGTAAATATTTCAAGCTCCATACTAAATGCTTTTTTTGCCCAGATACAATTTTCTCATACTTTTCCAAATTTAGAATATTTTAGTTACCTAATGGGGGCCTTATACTAATTAGCATTATTTTTGTTTGACTCTATTATTTTTTTTGTTAGGTATATTATTTTGTTAATAACAATACTTGCTGAAATGCCTAAAATTCAGTATTTTTAACACTTTTTTTCGAATAAGTTATTAATTAAGTATTGTTATTAAATGAAAAAAATTATATCGAAAATTATATTTTTCTCCTTATTCTTAATAAGAGTACGATATCTACTGATTTGTGTCGGATAAATATTTGTTTTTTTTTTTTATAAAGATACATATTTATTCTGTTAAGTGCATTTAAAATACTGATATAAGTTTTTATATAGTTGATGTAAAGAATATTTTTTTTCTACATTGTGTATGGAATATTTTAGTGTATACTAATTTCTTTTTTTTTATTAGTATAACACTTTAGTTAGAACATTTTGAGGCATTTCTTTTTCAAGTAATAATACTACAAAATTAAATATCCTGGTGTATAAGTACAATTTTTTTACAAATAAAAATTAATTTTTTTTTAGTCCTGTAAATTCCTGCTATAATTGTATAAATCGGTAATACAAATAAAAATGTCGTTTAGTGTCTAAAATAAAAATATCATATATGTATGAAATAAAACTATGAAAACGGATAAACTCGCGTTTTTATTTCATAGTTTTATTTCATGTGTAATCCTCGCGGTAACCGAAGAAAATATCATATATGTAATTTTTGGTCTTGTAAATTTCAGACGTATTACATCCTAGATCATTAAAAAAATACAATAAAAAATCCTAATACCGTCAAAAACACAATCACGAAATACACCAAACCGCACACGCACAAGAATCACATAAAATAAGATTATATTACCGTGCACTACCGTCACACACTCCGCGCAAGTTGCACTGGCGGCGATGCGTCCGCGCAGCTTATATACATGCTCTGGTTTAGAGGGGTGTGATGCTACGGATGATTTGCGAAAAATTTCGTGCTAATTTTTAGGTTAGATTTGCATTCAATCCAGATTTTGTCAGCCTCCGTAGCCTAGTTAGTGACCCTATGAAGCTGGAGGTTCCGGGTTAGAATCCCAGTGAGGGCATTATCTGTGTATTTATTTATCACAAATATTTGTTATTTGGTCATGGATGTCTATGTATTTAAGTATGTATATAAGTTCTCTGGTTTAGGGGGAATGATACGGATGATTTGCGAAAAGTTCCGTGCAAATTTTTCGCAAATCTAATTACAGGGTAGACGGAAAAAAATTGACAAAATATGTATGTGTCAAAAACAAAGGTTTTTATTAGTTTCTGAATTTTGCGTTACATTTGCATAAAAAAAAACAATAAATATTTTTAGATTTAGTCTAGGTTATGATTTACGTGGGATGTCTAGAACAGATATGAATGGAAAACGGAGACAAGACAATGACCATATTTCAAGTTTAGTTACTAAATTTCCTCAATAAATTTAATATACAAATAGCTAAGATTTTAGTAGCATATACAGATTATGCTCTTGTGATGATAAATAAACTTTGCACTGTTTCTTAAATGAGGAGTTCTCAAATACTTTGTACACAATGAACACAGATTGACAAAATTTCGTGCTAATTTTTAGGTTAGATTTGCATTAAATCCAGATTTTGTCACCCTCCGTAGCCTAGTTCTAGTTAGTGACCCTACGAAGCTGGAGGTTCCGGGTTAGAATCCCAGTGAGGGTATTCTTTGTGTATTTATTTATCACAAATATTTGTTCCTTGGTCATGGATGTCTATGTATTTAAGTACCTATATGTACCTATCTATTTATTATATATATCGTCGCCTGGTACCCACATCACAAGCCTTAATTGAGCTTACCGTGGGACTAGGTCGATTTGTGTAAAATGTACCAAAATATTTATTTATATATTTAATTCTATACTCCCGTAAGATGCATGAAAACGTAATATACGTTTTAAACTTAAAACGTATATTACAGTTCCCGATTTCTAAGAATAAGCTTTTGACAGTTATTAGATTAATCCTTATTAAGATGAGGGTAAGACCCACCAAGTCTTAACTGTCAAATGTTCAATTCTTAGAAATCGGCAACTACCTATACTCAGTTTGGTTAGGTATTTAAAAAAAGGTTAACAATCTTGCAGTATCTTTTTATTGAAAAATGCATTTAAAAATCCAAACTAGGTACTTAATGAATCAAAACAATGTAAATTACTGTATTTCCTTGTTATATACACGGTGGAATTTAATCGGTGAACAGGAACCCATTTTTCTAAATCAGTAATCGATGGCGGTCACGTTTATGTAGTACTTAAGTGGAACCAAGTTTCTTTTTTAGCATAACAAATTTTTATGTTGAAATTAAACTTTAATTAAAATTTATTGTCACCCTACTAATGGTTTAGTCTGAAAAGTTTAATACCTCTTTTCAAACTATCAGCCATGCATCGCTCTTATTTTACATAGGAATAGAGTCTATCGCAAAAATTAAAGCATGTGAGTGGTTATTGCTCATTTATGTTTTAAGTTTCTATGGCTGATAGGTTTGAAAAGAGGTATTAAACTTTTCAGACTAAACCATTAGTAGGGTGACAATAAATTTTAATTTCAACATAAAAAAATTTTATGCATTAAAAAAACTTGGTTCCACTTAAGTACTACATAAACGTGACCGCCATCGATTACTGAATTAGAAAAATGGGTTCCTGTTCACCGATTAAATTCCACCGTGTATATTTGGTAAAACTTATGATGTACTTGTAGTTTTCAATAAAAAGATACTGCTAGATTGTTTACCTGTTTTGAAATACCTAACCAAACAGAGTATATATGTGATTTATTTTCTGCAGGTGTGGTGTGTGTGACTTATTATATTTTGCACATTTTTTGGTTAATTCGATCCTGTGTGTCTGATAAAAATGTTAAATGTTCCTTCGAACAAAAGCAAAAGTTCTCTGGTTTAGGGGGAATGATACGGATGATTTGCGAAAAAAGTCGTGCAAATTTTTCGTAAATCTAATTAGGTACAGGGCAGAGGGTAAAAAAGTGCCATGTGGTGACGGCAGTTAAGAATACATTTGTCACCACCCCAACTCCTCCTGCGGGTGTCGAAAGAGTCGACTAAGGGATTGAAGTGTCACTGGCCACTATTTGATAAATATTGATGATAGGAAGAAACGTCATCATAGTGGACTATCATAGGCTGATGATGGGTAAAAAAGTTGCCAAATGTGTCAAAAACAAAAGTTATTATGCATTTCAGAGTAATCATTTGCATAAAAAAACCATTTCAGGCCAGATTATTTAGTCAGCCTCCGTAGCCTAGTTGGTAGTGACACTGCCTACGAAGCTGCAGGTTCCGGGTTCGAATTTCGGCTAGCACATTATTTGTGTATTTATTTATCACAAAAGTTTGTTCTTTGGTCATGGCTGTCTATGTATTTAATTATATAACTATTACCTACGTCCTACATATATCGTCGCTTGGTACTTTGATACTCACATCACAAGCTTTAATTGAGCTTACCGTGAGACTAGGTCGTTTAGTGTGGGATGTCCCAAGATATTTATTTTATTTATGATTTGCTTGGCGATTATGCGAATAAACCCCCTGGGGGAGCCTTATATCCAGCAGTGGACTTCTATGGTATATATGAAAACAATTTTATAAAACGATTTCGGGGTTGGTCCCATAGTAAAAGTTGCTCAGTATAGCCTTAACTATCTCCCATTTCCGTAAAGGTCCCTCGTCGAATTCCACCTTGTATATACATGCTCTGGTTTAGGGAGGTGTGATGAAACGCATGGAGATTTGCGATAATTTTCGTGCAATTTTTTAGGTTACATATGCATTTGACCCAGAATGATACACTTTATTCTATACACCTTTACATAAAATTGTTACAGCGTTTGTTAAATGAGGAGTTCTCTAACTTTGTACACAATTAAGATAGATTGACAAAAGACTGCTTCATTTTCCTATTTTGTCACCATTGTTTTGTAGGATTATCAATATTTATATTAATTATTCAGCATAAGTAAGAAAGCCCACAATCTATGAAACCCTAATTGTAAATAAGCAATCAATAATTTAACCCTTAGGTGCATATGGTATCACACATTCTATTTCTGAAATGACTTATGTAAACAATCGATGCCAATTAGAACTCTGTTGCTCAGTGTGACAGTCGCAATTGATTACTTATTTCGACATGTGTCATTTCGGTCGTATCGTTTTTGATACTGTATGCACCTAAGGGTTAATTATATGTCATATAAAAAGTTGGTAACAAAATAGGAAAACGGTAGTGGACGCATTTAGCGCTAATAATTGTGTGCATACTTTATGAGAACTGCTCAAATATAATTTGTTGTCATTTATAAAGGTGCATTCAGACCAAACGAGCATTCGCTATTCTATCTCCCACGCTACGAAATCAACGAATCACGTTTCGTGTAACGAACGAATTTCGTAGAGTAGTAGTAATATCCCCACTTTACATGCAGGGGAAGTACCGGAAAAAAAAATATTTTATTTTATTCTACAACTTTGATTTCGTAGAGTGGGGGATAGAACAGCGAATGCTCTTTTGGTCTGCATGCTCCTTAAAGGTGTATGCAGACCAAAAGAGCATTTGCTGTTCTATCCCCTACTCTACGAAATCAAAGTTGTAGAATAAAATAAAATATTTTTTTTTCCGGTACTTCCCCTGCATGTTAAGTGGGGATATTTTTTATTTTGCTGTAATCCTGTAACTTTTAATTGGTCGGAAAATTATGTAAAAAATCATAAAAGTTAGGCTTACAGAATATTTTGAAATAAAACCATTTTGAACATAATCCCAACTCCTCCTGCGGGTGTCGTAAGAGTCGAATAAGGGATTGAAGTGTCACTGACCACTATTTGATAAAAGATTGATGATGGGCAGCAGCGAGCGTCATCATAGTGGACACTGCGATCGCCAATCCGCTTGCCCAGCGTGGCGATTATGGGCATTTACCTCCTAATGCGTTTATACGCATAATCAATAGGAGAGGCCTACGTCCAGCAGTGGACTATCATAGGCTGATGATGATGATGATGATGAACGTAATCGACACTGAGCATGGCTCGACATGATCTTCGCCGGTTTTTTCCTAATCAGAATACGATAGCGAATGGACAGATCATTACTATTTTCAACCGACTTCAAAAAAGGAGGGGGTTCTCAATTCCACTGCATTTTTTTATTACCTCGGAACTTTGGATTGGGTGAACCGAATTTGACGGTAACGGTTAAACTCACGTGTATTTAGTGATTACGCGCGACATGTTTCGGAGAGCCTAGGTCCCCATTATCAAGCACTGAACCCGCGTTGCGCGATTTACGTGATCGTGAGTTTAACCGTTTAGTTACATATACGGGTATTTGTCAGCCTCCGTAACCTAGTTGGTAGTGACCCTGCCTACGAAGCTGGAGGTTCCGGGTTCGAAGCCCGGCGAGGGCATTATTTGTGTATTTATTTATCATAAATATTTGTTCCTTGGTCATGGTTGTCCATGAATTTAAGTATCTGTATGTATCTATCTATTACATATATCGTCGCCTGGTACCCACATCACAAGCCTTAATTTTGAGCTTGCCGTGTGACTAGGTCGATTTGTGTAAGATGTCCAAATATTTATTTATTTATACGAGTATAATTATTATATATCTCACAAAAGCTTCCTCTATTCCTCTTCATCGAACTGGCTTCATCTCAAATTCATTTTGTATTCAGGTTGCTCGTCTGTGGAACGGCCTTCCCCCTAATATTAGAAAAGCTCCAATTAACTACGCCTTTAATTAAACGATCTGTAAAGGGTTTCTTCACTGGCAGTTCAAAGAAAAATTGAGTATCTTCTTACAACTGTACAATTTATGGTATATTTATATGTTTATATTATTATATATTTATGCATATATTTGTGTAAGTGTAGGTATATTTATGTATGTATCCTATCTTAGTATGTCTTTTTATTAAGTTTGCAAGTTGCACCGCCTACATTCTTTTCTGTTTTGCCTTAAGGTTGACTGGTAGAGAATGCTCTGTGGCATTAAGTCCGCCTTTTGTATGATAAGATTTTCTTTTGTGCAATAAAGATTAAATAAATAAATAAAAAAAGCTTAAATTCAAGCATTTTGTATACTAGGTCTGTTTACATTTTACTGGTGTACACATCGGGCTTCGACCGAGGGTGCTCCGGACGAGGACCCTCTTAATGGGTCGAAACATGTCGAGCAATCATCGACTTAAAACCCGGTTCGATAATATTTTAAAATTTTTGAGTCTCACGTTAGTTATAATTCTTTTATTTGCATTGTTTGCAAAATCTATTGAAAGCATAAGGTAGCAAACCAACACTAATAAATGGACGAGACTCCAAAACAAATTGACGACAATTTGATTAATGTCAGCCAAAACATATATTTATATCCATTAGCTGAATACCGGAAGTGTCATGTCCGAACTTGGAGATGATATATTGCGTACAAGAATATTAGTTAGCGATTATCTTTTACATTTAGATAATTATGGCTGGCATGTTTGTTTGACATTGCCATGATATAAAAAATTTTGAATTGGTCGTTTAAAGTTTAGCGCATCTTAGCACAATAGAACATTTTTAGGAGAATTTTTGAGTTGGCGTTAGATGTCCATGTTATATATGGTCGCAGCGGGTAGATTTTATCTTGGATAATAGGGTATAGGAACGGTCTATACCAAAATTATTTTTTGACCCAATAAAATTTAATGTTTTTTATAATAAAACAAACAACTTGAAATATTTATTTTAATTTAAGAGCAGTTTCACTTTTAAGGTGCATTTAGACCAAACGAGCATTCGCTCATTCTATCTCCCACTCTACGAAATTCGTTCGTTACACAAAACGTGATTCGTCGAAATTCGTTGATTTCGTAGAGTTGGCGAGAGAATGTGCGAATGCTCGTTTGGTCTAAATGCACCTTAATGTTCTACTATTATCGTATAATGTGTCACGTAGCAGCTTCCTCTAATGATCATTATGACACTATTATCCACATCACATCGTCAGCCTATCTCAGTCCACTGTTGGACGTAGGCTTTCCTATTAACTATGCGTATAGACGCATTGGGAGGTAAATGCCCATAATCGCCACGCTGGGCAAGTGCATTTGCGATCGCTATAATCTGTCCACTATGATGACGTTGCTGCCCATCATCATTAACATCAAAGAATGATCAGTGACACTTCAATTCCTTAGTCGACTCTTACGACACCCGCGGTAAGAGTTGGGGTGGTGGCAAATGTATTCTTACTGCCACCCATTATCCACACACCTATTATCTAACCAGCAACATCTTTTCAAAAGTGCATCTTACGCCTAACAAGGATTAAGACTAAACAAATCCATTTACAGAAAACATGCCGTGTGGTGACGGCAGTAAGAAAGAATACATTTTGTCACCACCCCAACTCCTCCTGCGGGTGTCGTAAGAGTCGACTAAGGGATTGAAGTCTCACTGACCATTATTTGATAAAAGATTGATGGTGGGCAGCGTCATCATAGTGGACAGATTACTGCGATCGCCAATCCGCTTGCCCAGCGTGGCGATTATTTGCATTTACCTCCTAATACGTCTATACACATAGTTAATAGGAGAGTCCTACGTCCAGCAGTGGACTTTCAGAGGCTGATGATCATACCTCGCAACGGATGTAGCAAAACCGTAGCATTTGACAGTTTGATGTCAGGGTTGGCGATTACGATGAAAAATTTACTTACTCTACTGCACATATAATTAATATTACATCCAAAACTTACAATTAGTGAAAATGTCACAGAATAAAAGCTTTCCAGATCTAGGCTTCATTTAGCAGGAAAACTACCACAAATACAAATTAAAGACGGTTTTAAAAAACAATCCGGATTATGCAGCAGCAAACGATCTTTTAAAAGGACCTGAAACTGAGTTAACAACAAACAATAATAAATAAATGCATTACAAAATTATACGTACTTAAATTATTTACCATTGACGTCGATAGACGTTTTTGAGTTTAAAATAGATGTACACAAGTATTTGGCGACGCAATTGGAGTGCAACAAATGTGATACTTAATTTGTTTTGAAGATTGATAGAACATTGAACACTGTTGCCGCGGTGTTTTTTTGTATTCGTAGTAGTGACAACCCTGACGTACATTTGCTACAGATTTGCCAGTTCGATTACGGGGTATGCTGATGATGATGACAGAAAACATAACGAGGGTTGCCTGGTGAAACCCGATAAGTCTCACAAACCGGTTCTTGAAATACGAACTATATGACACTTACGTGAGGTTGATATTTCAATGAAAAATTATCTCCGCTTATCGGGTTTCACCACGCAACCCTCGATAAGACCTTTATAAAACCCCGATGTGATGAGAAGATACTGTTTTTACCAGGTCGAGGATGCACCATTCAGAACTAAAAAGTATTAAGTACCATTAGATCCAAAAATCTACATTAATATGAACCTTGCGCCCTTCACATAAGGATCTACATTTGAGAGGCTTAAAGTTTTTTTCTTGATGCATCTGCTCGTCTCATAGGATGGTCGTATATGGAAATGAACCAGTAAAAAGTTGATGTCCATTTTTAGATAGCCGTTAATAGACTGGGCACGTGTGACCTTAGTTTAATTGGAATTTGAATGGTTAAGTTATTTTGAAGACGTTTCGGTGTCTTTGACGTTTTAAGTTATTTGCGATCTGGGGCTAGTGCCATACTTGGTATTTTCTCATTATCTAGGTAGGGTTGGCTGTAAAAGTGAGTACCCAGTTTGTAGGTAGAATCAATATAACCCGCTCAGTTTCGGGTTCGAATCCCGGCGAGGGCATTATTTGTGTATTTATTTAGTATATTTTTACCTTGGTCGTAGCTGTCTGTCTATTTATGTATCTATATGTATTTATCTATTATGTATATCGTCGCTTGATACCCACACAACAAGCCTTAATTTTGATTACCGTAGGTCTAGGTTGATTTGTGTAAAATGTCCCAAGATATTTATTTTATTTATATCCTTTTATGTTATGGTGACACAATTATACTTTTACTAAAATAACCACATACAGCATAACATCGTCCCATGATTGCCGTACTCAAGTGTCACAATATTAAATTAAATATCAATTTGTCATAGTTTCCATACACAAATCACCTGTCATTTTCTGATATAACTATAGGCCTCCGTGCATTCGAAAATCGTAAATTTTGACTATCTGTTTCTGTCACACAGAATGACGCTGTCGTTAGAGTGACAGAGACAGGTCATACTCGATTTTCGAAGTTTGCGTTATTACAAGGTAGCTTAGGGTTAACTGTGACACATTGATGACATTGACACTTGACAGCGTGTCAAATTGACATTCGTGACAAAAAGACGATTATAGACGCATTTAGCTGTGAGCTTACAGTTATAGTCTAATGGTGTAATGAAATCAATACTGATCAGTCTGTGTTTATTATTATAAAAAGTTCAATGTAGTTATATTATGAGAATAATCTGAAAAAGTTGTCGCTCTCCGACCCCTTTTTTATTGATTATTTATTTAGGGATGCGTAATGTACGTCACGTCTAATAATAAGTAATTAAGTAAATAAGTACCTATACATTTGGAACGTATGTCAAAGGTAAAAGGATCAAAATCGTATACATATTATTAGAGCCCACCGTACGTGGTGGAAATTCTTTTTGGGTCAGTGAGGGCAGCTACCAGATCCAGAGTAGCTACACGAAAATGGTTTTAGAAGACCTTCCCTCGATTTTAAATTAATGATGTCACTATGATGTTTAGATAATTATGTTATGTACCACATTACGTCTATTTTCACCCTTGTTTACCGACCGACTCTTATTATTGTTTTACCTATTCTTCTAGTTATTTTTATTGGACTTGGTTGCCCTGAAAATCAGCGTCGAGGCATCTGACACGATATATGCTGAGTGGCATTCTTTTTGGTGTTCAAATCCATACTGTATGTATTGCTCTGTGCTGTATATCACCAAATAAACTAGTCTTATTCTTATCATAAGTACGTCTTTAAGCACTGAAATTGCTTATGTTTCGTATAAGTCAGCATGCATGTTTGCAAAATATAAAATAAATTACCGTAGAAGTTATTTCTATTTTCCATTTTCTCCCACGGCACAGATGCCTCAATATTATAAAATATACATTTCAATACGCATGATGGCATGCCATTCTATGGGTATTACCCCATCGGTACCATAATGCTTTGATTTACACCATAGCAAAACGTAAAGATATAATGGTATAATGTAACTATTGAACTTTATTGGGTGATTATATGTAATTCTGGCTTTTGCTCGTGCTAAGAACTATACTCTCTAAAGGTCCTAAAGGATTTACACCAAACGAGCGAATGATCATTCTATCCCGCACTCTACGAAATCAACAAATTTCGACGAATTGGGTCAAAATTCTTTTTGTTGTCTTGTTTCATACCACTCTGTCACGCTTTTAGTTGCTGTTTCGACTCAGTAATAAAAAAAACTGGTGCACTTGTATTTCTTTTTAACCGACTTCAAAAAAGGAGGAGGTTCTCAATTCGACTGAATTTTTTTTTTGTTGTTGTATGTTACCCGATATCTCCGAGAATAGTGAACCGATTTTAAAATTTCTTTTTGTGATCGAACGTGTATTACCCCGAGATGGTCCCGTTGGCACCAAGTTGGAGTCTGATGATGGGATCTTGGAGAAATCGAGGGATCTCTTCAATTGTTATAGGTACATACATGTATGGCGCTTTTGGTAATTTTCATTCATTTACAAGAATTCGCATTCAGAAAGTAGGATTTGAGGAAACCAATGATGGAAACAGATCGGGAATCTTGGAGAAACCGGTTGAAGTCGGTTTTTTAAATTTTTAATTTGGTGATTATTTGCGTTAGATTTTAATCCATACATAAAAAATTAGAAATAAAACATCATCTCATACAAAAGTCACAACTGTGTCACGTTTTTTAGGGACACAAAATAAGACAACGAAAAGAATTTTGGCCCGATTACGTTTTGTGTAATGAACGAATTTCTTAGAGAGGGGATAGAATGAGCATTCGCTCACTTGGTCTAAATCCACCTTCAAATGACTGCCTACCCCGGCTCGAACCAATGAGTTTTTCAAAACACTTATGTACGAAATATCATCTGATGTTCACAAGTACTTTACGGCGAAGGAAAACATCGTGAAGAAACCTGCATACACCTGCGAAGAAATTCAAGGGTGTGTGGCAGGGTTCTCCGACAAGCACACAGTGGTTAAATTACACTAGTTTATTTAAGCGTATCAAAATATATTTAGAAAAACGTGTGTCACCATGTAAACAAATATAACGAGTGTCAAATAGACAAACTAAAAGAACATAGGCATAATTTCAATTCAAATCTGAGTAACACAATAGATATTAATCATAGCCAGTATGAAATAAGTCCATATATGCACATTAATATCCAACACGCCCCCTTAATGTGTATATTAAGGAAGCTTTCGACATAAAAATAATTGTTCTGACTATTAGAGACTTCATCTCTAGTTAATGTACTATATCTTTATTTATATTAAATCAAATTTATGTTTCGTTTTTAATTAATGCATGTTAGCCGTAAGATGTTATAAAACTATTATTTGAAAAAAGAAAGTCCCGCTGAGTTTCTTGCCGGATTCTTCTCAGGCAGTGGTGTAGGGTTAGAACCGGAGGTAGTTTTTTTTTTTCTCTCATTCGCTATTTAGTTTAACGATTCAAAAGCGCTCGTTGCTGGGCCTAATTGAATAAAGAATATTTTGACTTTGACTTTGACTTCTGATCCCAATGAACAACATAATTAAGAACTAATCAAATAAAATAACATTATTAAGAACTAATCCCTAAACCAGACATACACAAATGATGCTTTACCTTTGGTAAAGCTTTTGTCAGTATGTCTGCCAACATAAAATCGGTTGGTAAGTACACCAACTTAAAATTTGTATTTTCCTTAAGGACATTTCTGATAAAATGGTATCTAATATCAATATGCTTGCTTCGGGAGTGAAACACTGGATCATTTGCTAGACAGATTGCCCCTTAGTTTTCCTCTTTCTATTTAATAAATACTTTATCACGTTTATTGATGATGCATCCAGATGGTGTGAGGTGTATTTATTAAATAGAAAGAGGAAAACCAAAGAAAATCTATAACATGATTGAAGTGGAGCCAGAAATTGAAGTAGAGCCAGCGACTGTATTGGAATCAGAAAGTACTGCAGAACAAGATAATGTTGTAGAAGAAGAAGATATAGAAGCATTTTCTGATTGCCAAATCTTTGCTGCAGCTGCGGAGACAACCTTGAAAAATGCATTATCTAGTGAAGAGTGCCAGCAATGGAATGAGGCCATCCTGTCGGAGGTTACGAGCCTAATAAAAAACGACACCTGGGATATAGCTAGAAGACCAGTCGGCCGAGCAATTGTGGGCTGCCGCTACGTGTTGTCAACTAAATTGAACGTTGATAAGACTGAAAAGAAAAAGGCACGACTTGTAGCGAAAGGATATAGTCAAAAACATGGTATCGATTATCATGACACGTTTGCTCCTGTTGTTCGATTAGATACTATACGTTTGTTGACAGAACTTGCTGTTGAACTAGATATGGAGGTCCATCAAGTGGATATCAATACAGCTTACCTACATGGTACGTTGGACGAAGAAATATATATGGAAATACCAGAATTGTTTCAGGAAAGTTTGCAAAAAATATTGGAGTCTGAAAAAATAGGGTCCGTCGTGCATGGGCGAGCAAAGAAAATGTTAGCTGATATAAAATCGGGAGGAAATGCCTGCAGACTTAAAAGGTCACTGTATGGGTTGAAACAGGCCGGACGTCAGTGGAATGCAAGACTGGACCAGCAACTGCGACGTATGGGTTTAAAGCCATCTTTAAATGAGCCGTGTTTATACGTTCAAGGTATAAATGAGAAGTCAAAACTTTTTGTTGCAGTTTACGTCGATGATATTTTGATAGCCTCGCAAGAAAAAGTTTATATCGAAAAGTTCAAGAAGGAACTGGCCAGCGAGTTCGAATTAAAAAATTTTGGCATAGCGAAATTCATTTTGGGCATTGACATTGAAAGGTCTGTCAACAACAAAATTAAACTGTCACAGCAAAAATATGTTGAAAATTTACTAAACAAATTTGGGTTCGAAAATTGTAAAGGTTCTGTGTCGACTCCAATGGAAGTGAACTTGTTTGAACCGTTACAACAAAACGTTAAGTCAGAAGAGCGCTATTCTTATCGGGAGCTAGTTGGAAGTTTGATGTATCTATCCGTCGGTACCCGACCAGATATTTCGAATACTGTGTCCAAGTTGGCTCAGTTTATAGAGTCTCCAAGTAAAGAAGCATGGGTTGCTGCAAAACGCGTATTGCGTTACCTAAAGGGGACGAAGGAATATGGCCTTGTGTACACAAAAACTGGTAAGTCTTTGAATGGATTCTCAGATTCAGATTGGGGAGGTTGCGTATTGGATAGACGTTCATACTCTGGTTATGCTTTTGTGTTAGGTGGTGCGTGTGTCTCGGGGAAGTCTCAGAAACAGAAGTGCATCGCGACCAGCACGTGTGAATCGGAGTATGTCAGTTTAGCGTCAGCCATGAAGGAAGCTATGTATCTCAACAGTTTGCTGTGTGAGATTGGATTGGGTGAGTTTGCACAAGTAACCTTACACGCGGATAACCAAGGGGCAATCTGTCTAGCAAATGATCCAGTGTTTCACTCCCGAAGCCTGCAGCAGCAACTTCACTATCTGGAATACAATTAAATGTTACAAGTCCGAAATTAAGATTTTGTACATCATCTACGTGTTCCGATACATACTTATCAGCACTGTTTTTATATCGATCCTTATTAATCAACGCCTTACACTCAAAAGCCTTGTGGCCATATTCTTGACATTTCCAACATCTGCCTCTAAAATTTGTTCTTCCAAAACGGTCGATTGGCTTCATTCTTGCAAGAAAAGCTCCATCGGCGCTTTCTTTCTGTTGCCTTGAACAAAACTCTTCAATTATTTTTACCTTTAGTGCCTCGGGGTCTGGTAATGCATCTCTAGATTCGATCGCACACCTGAAATTTTCGAAACTGGGTGGTAAGCTGTAAAGAAGCATTATGGAGACTAAATCTCTGTTCATTTCTATTTCCATGTCTGCCAGCTTGCTTTTGACATCAAAGAAACGCATAACATGTTCGCGTACATCACCATCTTCCGACATTTTGTGAAGTAGCAACTGCTTCAGCAAAGTTGCCTTCTTGGCAGGCCCCTTAGATGCATGCACTTCGTTCAATTTTAACCAGACCTCTCGGGATGTTTTGCAATCACGCAGATGTCGCAATTCACTCGGACTAATAGCAAGTATGAGATCTGACTTAGCCTTCGCATCTCCAATAGTCCACTTACGAGCCTCTTCCGGCTCGGCAGGCTTCTCGCTACTCCCATCGACGTAGCTCCAAGGGTCGTTCTTTACCAGAACCGCTTCAGCCTGAATCCTCCATGTCTCGTAATTTTCCTGCGTGAGTGGTTCTATTTTTACTGAACTCATTGCGTTGACTTACTTCTCTACGCCAACCAACTCGGAACTCAAATAGCAACCGTAGATCTAAAAGACTCGTTGTAGAAGTGTATATGTCTATATTGGAGGGTAGATTTAGTCTTGGAATAAACGCTATAACAACCGCACGCCTATTATTTGTCACTGGCGAACGAGGCATGGTTTTTTACAATTTTTTCCATTTAATACGTGTTAAAGTCATCATTTTCGAGTGTCAGAGTGATATATTGATTAAGAGTTACGGCAATCATAATGGGTGTAGTGTTTGACTTTTAAGTATAACTATACTATAGTTATATACATTGTCTCGTGCTCATGGTATGGTGGAGCTGACGTCATTCACGCGCGAGCCATAGGCGAGAGCGGACGTACTAGCTTGCACATATAGTGAGTTGCCGAGCCAGTGAGAGTTTCCGAGTACATAGAGAAAGTACACAACAAGTGGCGACGAGGACAAAGGTCAGTCGTAAATAAAATAATAAAAACACATGCGGTATGGAACAATGTATCGTACAAAGACTGTCACTTGTAATTAAGTAGTAGTTCGTTAACATTTCAAATTTAAAATAGTTTGTTCCGTAAATTGAAACGACAATGTACCTATTTATGCACTAAACATACCGGAAATTACTGGTTATTTGTTATTACAGATTCCGATAATAATCATCCCATTCCACTATCTAAGAACCTACATACATTTCCTATGCAGGTATGTTACTGGTTGTTTTGCGATTATGTGTAAACAAACTGACATTCTTTTAACACGAAAATGAGTACCTACTTTGAACAGTTTCAATAATCCAGTGATTAGAATGCTTTAGATTTACTCTTATTGTGGACGCGAGAGGAAACTAGACATATTATGTTATAATTACCTACTTTCGTTGACCGGCTAGGATTTGTTTATGTACATGCCAGTTAACGAACTAACGTAAGGCTTACGGTTTAATGTAGGTACCTACTTACATAATATTTATTAGTATGATAACCGATTCTCGCTGTAGGTGCAATATTTAGTACATAATACAGGTCTTGCTATGTTATTGAAAACATGGAATTTATAGATTTAAATAATATTAGATTACTATTACAACGCCAAGTGATAACTTAACTGAGTACAGTCAAGTACAAAAATATGTATCTCTCAAATATGTTAGGACGTTTTTAATACACAGAATTAAAGTGCAGTGGGACATATGTTGAGCATTTTATATAAACCTTATTTTTCAATTGATCGTACGATACATTGCTTTCCATCATTCGCCGTACCTAATGTTATTTTAAAATAATGAAACGTGCATAAGCTATTTTTGCTCATGGTAAAAAATTTGAACTGGAGGTAAAAATTTGCCATTAACTAGTCATTGGAAATAAGTGGTACATGGTACCCCCATTCAATTGGAAATATTTGGTGTAAATGCACCTCCATTAAATTGGAAACGATTGGTACAAAGATACCTCCATTCGATTGGAAATGGTAAAAAAAAATACCTCCATTAAATTGGGAAAGTTTGGCACAATGTACCACCATTCGATTGGGGTAATTTATTTGGTACGGCAGTACCCCCATTCAATTGGAAACATAAGTTGCATTGGGAATATTGTTATTTACAGGGCGCCCCAATAGGCTTATCTCGATGTCGAACAACTTGCCCACCTTAGAAAAACTCGACCTTGAAGGTGACAGTGCCTCTTTAGGGCATAAATGGGAAAAATGGAAACGTTCTTTAAACATTTATTTGGAAGCTACGGACACCCAAACGCCTTTAAAGAAAAGGGCTACACTTCTGTTGCTGGGGGGGTCGAGTCTCCAGGAGATATTTTATAATTTACCCGGAGCAAATGTCGAATCAAATAATGAAAATGATGTGTTTGATATAGCAATTCAGAAGCTAAATGATTACTTTTCCCCGAAACAGAGTAAAGTTTACGAGAGGCACGTGTTTCGTCTTTTAAAACAAGAAGAGGGAGAAAAGTTTGAGAAATTCTTAGTTAGGTTGAGAAACCAAGCAGAAAAATGCCAATTTGACAAAAGTGAAGAACACTTAATTGACCAAATTACGGAAAAGTGTCTGTCTGTAGATCTAAGAAAGAAGATTTTAACAATTGGAGATAGTATAACTCTAGACAAGATAGTCACAGAAGCAAACACGCTTGAAGTTGTTAGTCGACAGTTAGAAGAATACGAACAAAAAAACAAGAAACAAGAGGTTAACGCAATCGCTCCTAACAAAAAAGAACACCATCAGATCAAAAAGGCAAATAGATTCAGTACTAACAAAGGATGTAGCCGATGTGGCAACTCTAGACATACTTCGGAAGATGTTAATTGTCCAGCAAAAGGAAAAAAATGTTTCCTTTGTGAAAAGATAGGACATTTTAGGCAATATTGTAAAAGCCAAGGTTCCCGGAAAAGAAAATTAGATACAGAGAGCTATCAGGAAAACAGACGAAATAACAAACAGGCCCGAAAAGAAAGAGAATACAAAACTGAAGATGAAAGAGTAGATTACGTTTTTAATGTCAATAACGATGTGAATATAGAATGTGAGGTCGGGGGTATAAAGACAAACATGTTAATTGATTCGGGATCTAAATATAATCTAATAACCGATCAAACTTGGGACATTTTGAAAGAAAAAGGTGTTAAATGCTTGAACCAAGCCAATAAACCAGACAAAAATCTTGTAGCTTATGGTAGTAAAACGCCACTCAAAATATTAGGTTCATTTGAAACTACTATTACAGTGAATGGGCGTGAAGACTTGACAAGCGTTTATGTAATTTCGGAGGGGTCTAGGGATTTGCTTGGCAGGGATACCGCTATTCGTCTAGGCGTTCTTAAATTAGGCGTCGGAATAGACCAAATTGAAAACAAGCCATTCCCTAAGTTTAAAGACGTACTTGTGCAAATTCCCATTGATGACTCCCAGACACCTGTCTCACAACCTTACAGACGAATTCCGATACCTATCGAGGACAAAATAGAAGCTAAAATAAGAGAGTTACTAGACTGTGACATAATAGAAGAAGTCCATGAACCTTCTAAGTGGATATCCCCAATTGTACCAATAATGAAAGACAATGGTGAGTTACGCATATGTGTCGACATGCGACGCGCAACCGCAGCTATCAGAAGGGAAAACCATCCATTGCCCTCTATGGAACACCTGCTGCCAAAAATTAGAAAAGCCCAGTTTTTTACAAAATTGGACATCAAAAATGCGTTTCATCAGGTGGAATTGCATCCAGATTCGCGTTATGTCACGACCTTTATCACGTCGAAAGGCCTGTATCGCTATAAACGTTTGATGTTTGGTATTACCTGTGCGCCAGAATTATTCCAAAAAATTATGGAAAAAATGCTCCTTAAATGTGATGGAACAGTCAATTTTATCGACGACATATTGATATTCGGGCGAACAGAGCAAGAACACGATTTGCGTCTTCAAAAAGTACTAAAGGTACTCCAAGAAAACAATGTTCTGTTAAATAAGGACAAATGTCTGTACAAGGTCCAAAAAGTAAATTTTCTGGGACATGAACTAACCCCTGAGGGAGTTAGGCCACTAAGTAAATATGTACAAAGCATACAACAATTTAGAGTCCCAGAGACTATTGAAGAACTGCAGAGTTTCTTGGGATTGGTAAATTACATAAATAAATGGATACCTAATCTGGCTACGATTTCTGAACCTTTGAGGGAACTATTAAAAAAGAAAATTGGAAAAAATGCTAAAATTACAGACTTTTGGACAACCCAACAAAATAAAGCTTTCATACAATTAAAACAAGTACTGACAAATATTGAGACTCTTGGTTACTATGATAGCAGCGATAAAACGCAAGTAATAGCTGATGCAAGTCCTGTCGGGCTAGGGGCAGTTCTGGTACAGATTGATGATAAAGGACCACGAATAATTGCTTATGGTAACCGTACCTTGACAGACTGCGAACGCCGATACAGTCAAACTGAAAAAGAGGCTCTAGCCCTGGTATGGGCCATTGAGCATTTCAATACCTTCCTGTTTGGGAAAGAATTCGATTTGATAACGGACCACAAACCTTTAGAGGTGTTGTTCGGTATTAAATCTAAACCATGCGCAAGAATAGAGAGGTGGGTTCTAAGACTACAGGCTTATCAATACAATATTAGGTACAAGCCCGGAAAGACAAACATTGCGGATTCATTATCACGCTTATGTAAGAATCCAGATATTTTGGAAACCACAGCGGATAAACATGTGCATCAAGTTGTAGAAAATGCCAGACCGCAAGCAGTTTCCATGTCAGAAATACTTTTTCATTCCGAAAATGACAGTGAAATATGCAGCATTAAAAAAGGAATTTACCATAATGACTGGGAAGAATCTGTGAAGCATTATAAGATTTTTGAGAACGAATTGTGTTTTTACGGGAATGTGCTATTAAGAGGGCATAAACTGGTAATACCTTGTAAACTTCGGCAAAAGGTATTAGATGCGGCACACGAAGGCCATCCTGGGATTGTGGCAATGAAGGCACGCCTAAGGACAAAAGTTTGGTGGCCAAAGATAGACAAAGATGCTGAAACTTTAGTGAAAGCTTGCAGAAGTTGTACTTTAGTCAGTCTACCAAACCAACCTGCTCCTATGAAGCGCCGTCAACTGCCTGAAGCCCCCTGGATGGATGTTGCTATGGACTTATTAGGTCCGTTGCCGAATAGCGATTACATACTGGTAATGGTTGACTATTACAGCCGTTATAAAGAGATCAAAATTACGAAAACTATTACCAGCGCCCAAATTATAAAATTACTGAAAGAGATATTTAGCCGTTTAGGTTACCCTTCATCAATCACAGCGTTCACATCAAACACACCCGTTATCAAACGGGCGTCAATTCGTGAGTGAAGAATTTAAGAGCTTCTGTAGAGAATGTAACATAAAACTCTTCAACACTGTGCCCTACTGGCCGCAGCAAAACGGTGAAGTGGAGAGGCAGAACCGTGATATATTAAAACGATTAAAAATTAGCAAAATTGAGGGAAGAGACATTCAGGAAAGTTTATGGGATTACTTGATGATGTACAATTCCACACCTCATACTGTAACCGGTAAAACACCGTCAGAACTTTTCTTCAAACGTCAAAATAAAGACAAAATTCCAGCATTGCAGCACGTAGACCACAAAGAAGATGATACCGAGATTCGGGATAGGGACAAAGAACAAAAAGAAAAAGGAAAAGAATATGGGGATAAGAAAAGAAGAGCTAGGGAGGTTGAATTGAAAGAAGGAGATAAAGTTTATATTAAAGAAATGGATAAAGCTAACAAGCTTACTTCAAATTATAATTCAACGCCACACGTAGTAGAAAAAAACTAAAGATGGAGATATTACAGTCAGAAACGAGGACACTGGACAAGTACTTAGAAGAAACGTAGTACACTTGAAACGAGTAGAAGGCCGTTGGCAAACTGTTCAGGACCAAGAGTATCAAGACGATGAAGAGCCTGAAAACGAAAAGTAATTATTGTTATGATTGATTGTAATGTACCTAACATTAATTGATTATTAAATCAACTTTTGATATGAAAGGGATGTAGTGTTTGACTTTTAAGTATAACTATACTATAGTTATATACATTGTCTCGTGCTCATGGTATGGTGGAGCTGACGTCATTCACGCGCGAGCCATAGGCGAGAGCGGACGTACTAGCTTGCACATATAGTGAGTTGCCGAGCCAGTGAGAGTTTCCGAGTACATAGAGAAAGTACACAACAATGGGTGTCGGCAAAATACCCGAGTTTGACGTGAAAGCGGGAAATTGGACTATGTACTGTGAAAGGTTAGAAATGTATTTCCTTGCAAATGATATAAAGGATGAAGTGAAGTTACCCACATTAATTGCCGTGATGGGAGAAGATGCGTACCAATTATTGTCTACATTAGCAAGTCCAGACCAACCGGCGTCGTTGACCTTCATTAGCGCGGTGACATTGCTAAAAAATCATCTACAGCCGAAACCCTCCATCTTGGCCGAGCGCTACAAGTTTCGACAGCGGCGCCAGGCAGAAGGAGAAAGTGTAGCAGAGTATGTAGCAGAGCTGAAAAAACTAGCGAAGACATGTGATTTTGGTACGACCTTGGAAGATAACCTCCGCGACCAACTGGTTTGTGGCATCGTTAGCGAGTCCACTCGGCAGAGATTATTTGCAGAGGACGGCATCGGATATTCCAGAGCGGTTAAATTGGCCACAACGCTCGAGGCGGCTGAAAAAAACGCGGTAGCAGTCGATCGAGGCACGAACGTTGTCACGACAGTGCATAAATTAGAATTGAACCATAAATGTATGGCGTGCGGTGAGATGGGACATAAAACGGAAAGCTGCAGGTATAAAAACTTTGAATGCAGTTGTTGCAAGAACTTAGGTCACCTAAGGAGGATGTGCCCTGAGAAAAGCGTAAGACTCGACACGACAGGAATGGCGGGTAGTCATTCACAATCACGCGGCGAGGGCGTGACCTTTAGCAGTACCGGAGGACGCGGTAACCGGCCGTTCTGGAGAAGCGGGCGCGGGCGCGGGCGCGGGCGCGGAGGACGCGCGGGCTACCGTGGCGTCAACAACTATTGCATACACGAATGTCAGGCATCAGCGGATTCGCAGGACGATAACAGTGGGGTTGCTGCTGGCGCTGCGGCGCATGATGATTGTCGTTCGGATAATGACGAAGAACCTATGTACCAAATGTCGTTAAGCAACTATAAACCGGTATGTATCACAATGTTCGTACAAAATAAATTTTTAAAAATGGAAATTGACACAGGGACTGCCCTATCTTGTATAGCACTAAATACCTACAATAAATATTATAGTGATTTACCGTTGCACCCTTGCCATTTAAATTTAACTTTTTATGACGGTTCTATGATTCGAACGCTGGGATACCTACGAGTTGATGTTTCGTACAAGAATATTAGAAAAATATTAGATTTGTATGTTGTGGACCATGCCACTACAACCCTTTTAGGTCGACAATGGCTTGCCGAATTAAGTATACCTATTCCTACCTTAAAGGTTCACCGTATAGATTCAGAAAAATTGAATAAGACTAACATTGTTAACGAAATCCTTTCCAGACATGAGTCATTGTTCGACGGCACTCTGGGGCGGTACACGGGCGGCGCGGTGCGCCTGCACGTGCGGCCGGGCGCGGCGCCCGTGTTCTGCCGCGCGCGGGCCGTGCCCTTCGCGCTGCGGCCGCGGGTGGACGCCGAGCTGGACGCCATGCTGGCGGCCGGCGTCATCCACCCCGTGGCCCGCTCCGACTGGGCGACTCCTCTGGTCATCGCTCGTAAGGCAGACGGTGGAATACGACTGTGTGCTGACTATAAGGTGACCCTTAATCCTAACTTATTGGTCGATAGGTATCCGGTTCCCAAGGTCGATGACCTCTTTAGCACGATTAGCGGGCATCGAATTTTCAGTAAATTGGACTTATCCCAAGCATATAACCAACTAGTACTTGATGAGTCGTCCACGGAATATACGGTCATAAATACACACAGGGGGTTGTTTAAATACACTCGTCTCGTATACGGAT
This sequence comes from Thaumatotibia leucotreta, assembly GCA_025490895.1. Classification (NCBI taxonomy): domain Eukaryota; kingdom Metazoa; phylum Arthropoda; class Insecta; order Lepidoptera; family Tortricidae; genus Thaumatotibia; species Thaumatotibia leucotreta. The sequence goes on along the minus strand of JALPQI010016039.1, from coordinate 6,253 downwards.
TAGCTTCTAGCCCAGGTATTTTTCAAAAGTTTATGGAAAATCTTTTCAAAGGCGTGCCGGATGTAGTTGTATTCTATGATGATATTTTAATTAAAAGTGAAGATATAGATAGTCACATCAAAACGATTGAACGGGTGTTGAGAATATTAGAATCGAACGGGCTGAAAATTAAAAAAAGTAAATGCGATTTTTTGACTGAAAGAGTTCAATATTTAGGGTTCATTCTAGATAAAGAAGGGTTAAGGGTAAACCCGGAAAAAATACAACCTATTGTCGACATGGTTCCACCGCGAAATAATCACGAATTGAAGTCCTTTTTAGGTATGACAAATTTTTATGGTAAATTTGTCAAAAATTTAGCATCGCGCTTAACACCACTCTATAGTTTATTAAAAAAGGGAAAACATTATCATTGGGGGAAAGAGCAAAACGATGCATTCCTTAAAGTAAAAAGAGATCTGTGCGGAGCGGACGTATTGGTTCATTTTGACATGTCCCTCGCTCACGTGGTGACATGTGACGCGTCCGCGCACGGCCTGGGCGCCGTGCTGGCGCAGCGCGCGCCCGACGGCTCCGAGCGCGCCGTCGCCTACGCGTCGCGCGCCCTCACGGCTGCCGAATCCCATTATAGTCAGATACACAAGGAAGCCTTAGCCATTGTTTTTGCCACGGACAAGTTCCATCAGTACTTGTTTGGTAGAAAATTCGTCCTTCGCACGGATCATAAACCGTTGGTAAGTATATTTGGGCCGAATGTGGGTATACCTACCACTGCAGCGAGTCGACTCCAAAGGTGGGCGATTAAACTCTCAGCTTACGATTTTAACATTGAATATATAAATACAGATAAGAATACCGCCGACGTCCTATCGCGTTTGATTAAATCCCATAAGGATGAGTCGATCACCGCTGAAGAAGTTTTGCCAGAACAGACTTACCTACATTTTGCGTCCGAAGCCCTTTTATTGGACTATAAGGTACTAAGGAAAGAAACCTCCTTGGACCCGATGCTCAGCAGAGTGTTAAGTTACATTGCAGACGGGTGGCCAAGTGAAGTAGACATAAAGGAACTCAAGCCGTATTTTAACAGACAAAAAGAACTGTACACTGAACTAGGTTGTGTTATGTGGGGTCACAGAGTAGTCGTTCCGGTATCATGTCGAATTAACGTATTAAAAGAGTTGCACGACGCGCACATGGGCATGGTCAAAACGAAGGCGTTGGCGCGGAGCTACGTGTGGTGGCCCGGCGTGGACGAGGCGGTGGAGGCGGCCTGCGGCAGCTGCGAGGTGTGCGCCAGCGTGGCCAGCGCGCCGCCACGCGCCCAGCCCCTGGCCGTGGCCTAATCGCCCATGGGCGCGATTGCATTGTGATTTTTTAGGTCCCATATCAGGTAACACTTTTCTGATTGTTGTAGATGCAGGTTCTAAATGGATTGAGGCTATTCGTATGAGAACGACTACAGCCGGGGCTGTCATAACAGAGTTAAGACAAATGTGGGCGAGATTTGGCCTTCCTAAACAAGTAGTTACAGATAATGGGCCCCCCTTTATGAGTGCAGAATTTGAGTCTTTCTTAACAAGAAATAAAATCGATCATTTATTTTCGGCTCCGTACCATCCCGCGTCTAACGGGGCGGCAGAAAATAGTGTTAAAATTTGCAAACGGGCAATTCAAAAAGCTATCAAACAAAAAGTAGATATAGACACGGCTCTAAATAGGTTTTTGTTATCGTATAGAAATACGGAACATTATACGACTGGCGAAAGCCCTGCCAAAATTTTGCAAGGGAGGAATTTGCGTATGCGCTTAGATAATCTTAAACCGGATCGTTCGAATATCGCGAACAAACAAAAGGGACGGGACGATGCGAGCCGAGGGTCGCGGGGGCGCGCATTCGTGCGCGGGGACGAAGTGTGGTGCCGCGATTACCGCTCCGCCGACCGCTGGCTTCCAGGTAAAGTTTCTGAAATTTTAGGTAATACGGACTATAAAATAATATGCGATAGGGGAACCGAAGTACATAGGCATATCGACCAAATAAGGCGTAGGATTCCTAGGAATAGTGAGGAAGCTACACAGTCGTTCACCACTCGCAGGCATAGTTCATTAAATGTTCCTCTAGAGGATGGGTGTGAGCCAGAACCAGAGGAACGACCAGTCGAGCCGGCGCGCACCAGCGCGGGCGCGGTAGACGTGGCGGCGCCGCCGGCCGCCCCCGAGTGCCGGCCCCAGGGTGCTTGCGATGATAACATTGATCGACCTAAAAGAATACCTAAACCCCCTATTCGTTATGGATACGATGAATATTGTTGATGTGAAATTCTCCTATACCTACCTATAGATATACCTACCTATGATCCTATATTTACGTTAGAATCTCTGTAAAGTAATAGTTATATTAAACATACCTAAGTATTAATATTATGTTCCCATAATAACGTTGGATCTAAGTAAAGTAGGTAATAGTATAAATATATTAATATTATGTTCCAGTTTTCAGTTGCACTTTGAATGGAAAGTACCCAGATATGCTATCGATCATTGTTAGTTAACTAACTAGTTACCTAATATGCATAGTACGTTTGTGTAAAATAAATCATATTATGTCACGGGTTACATACAAACTACAACATGTTGTATCGTTATCCTTATGTAGGTATGCCTACCCATGACTCAACTCTTTAGTTATAGGTTAATTGTAATTTAAGATACAAATGTATTGTTGGTTTAAGTAACAATTAAGGGTGGAGGTATTAGTGTATATGTCTATATTGGAGGGTAGATTTAGTCTTGGAATAAACGCTATAACAACCGCACGCCTATTATTTGTCAGCTATTTTAATACGCTGGGCATCCTGGGCCCATAACCATTGTGGCAGGGTTCTCCGACAAGCACACAGTGGTTAAATAACACTAGTTTATTTAAGCGTATCAAAATATATTTAGAAAAACGTGTGTCACCATGTAAACAAATATAACGAGTGTCAAATAGACAAACTAAAAGAACATAGGCATAATTTCAATTCAAATCTGAGTAACACAATAGATATTAATCATAGCCAGTATGAAATAAGTCCATATATGCACATTAATATCCAACAGGGTATATGTGAAGTCCCCAACAACTACTGGGCCAGCGTTGGGACCACGCAAAATAGGCACGTTTGATGTCGAGTTGCGGAAAAAATGCCCAGGATACAACAACAACTATACTCGACGAACTATGTCGATCGTACAATGAAAAAAAAAGTCAAAACATTTTTGAGAGAAATGGTAACGAAATGAAATAATCACCAAAATTAAATATTAAAAAAAATATTCAACCGATTTCTCTAAGATTATTATGTTGCTTGTATCTCCTTGAGAATCACGGGCTTACAAATCCCGGTTTTTTGATAGGCTTGCGCGGGGATATTAAATAGATCCAACACGTAGAGACCCTTTGGAGGAATTTGCTGTGTTGTCACCTGCTGCAACCCATTCACGGGCATCAATAGATATCCGTAAACCGGTCCCAGCAGGCGTATAGAGACTACTGAGAAGTAATGGAAAAGACTAATGGGCTATGGTGACGGAGGATGGATGGATCAGAGATGGAACTATAGAAAAGAGTTCCGGACACCTGCAATAACAATGCTTTCTCTTTGCTATCGAGGCAGGCGGTGATTCGCCGCCGACTAGATGGGTAAATGCTGTCACAAGAGACAGCCAGGAGCAACACCGGTGTAGGCGGCTCAGGAGTGTAGAGAGGTGTACACCGCTTTCTGCGCAGTGGCTTGACAGCCGCTGCACCAACTCGCGACTTATGCAAATGTACACTTCCACCCCTGGAGCATATAGCTCTGATGATTCCTCTCTGAACGCAAGCCAGAGCTGAGAGTCCTACGGGTCCCCTTGGGGTTCCACACCGACCGACGAAGACACGCCGGAGGCGGAGACCCTGACCGACTCTCGGGAGCACTCGGGTCCGTGGGGTCGTTACTCCCCAACAGCTCGCCACAAGCTGCCCTGCGGCCCTATTATATTTATTATTAGCGACCCGCCCTGGCTTCGCACGGGTACTATACCTACATAAAAACCTTCCTCTTGAATTACTTCCTCTTGAAAAAAATCTCATCAAAATCCGTTGCGTAGTTTTAAAGATTTAAGCGTACAAAGGGACATGGGGACAGAAAAAGTGACTTTATTTTATACTATGTAGTGATTATGTAATATTTATTCGTTTGCTTCAGGCGTATTTTCTTTTACTAACATACTAAATTTATAATTAGTGAATTGTTGCAGGTGTGAAGCAATAAATCATGATTGATTCCGCGCCACGGGCATAATATAACTAACTATTGTTAATTAGACGTATACTAATTGAGCAACAATACAGTACGGTGAACCAATTGGATCCCTAGGAGCCTCAAGGACCATGTCAAAGTGACGCTATAAATCAAATTCTAAGTAATTTCGAACTACATGCCATTTTAACAAGGTTCTAGATTGGCGTAGGGTTCGAATACGTTGAGTGTACGTTCGGGAAGTGGCACGTGAGATGTATATTATATACACCGTGTTTTTATTGATTTCCGTTAAATTAAAGGGAAGCTTATTTAGGTCCAAAATAGGTAATTAATTTCTCTAAGAAACTAGTATCTACTCTTACTGTTATTGAGTTATTAAAAAAATAAGTATAATGACTGAACAAGTGTATTGCAACCTACATCCTAATGTTACTTATTTTGACATGTGCCGTCAGTCACCTGAAATTATCTTTTGTGTTATTCTTATAGCTCTCTCACACATACCATTTTATTTATTATGTATGAACACGAAAAAAAAAATTTTTTTTCGAGTTCGACTAAAAGCTATATAGGTATCAGGTAGCTCCAATTAACGTACCAAGCAGCCTGTTAAATATAACGGAATTTAAAAAAATACACGGTGTATAACAACCTTCATAGCTCAGTGACACTGCCTGTGGAGCTGGAAGTTTCGGATTCGATTCTCGACGAAGACATCTCTTTGTACTTGAGCTTTTTCCTCATTAAAACACCCTACTTTTAAGATGCCAATCGAAAGCATACCTAAAAATAATATCCCTGCTTAAGTAACATAGTATTTTAAAAGACGTGAAATTAATCATTTTTCATCACACTTGCTGTCTAAGCGCGCCATTGCTTTCATGCATAGCGGGAGTAATAGAAAAGCGAAATTCCTAGGGAGTAATAGAAATATCAGTACGTCATTTAATAATATTATGTCTTTGTCGGAGATATGAGTTACTAAATCCAGAAAACGATAAGCAATGTTTTGCTTGGAGTGGTCTTTGCTTGGTCCATGCAGGTTTGCAGGTAGATGATACCAACCTATGAACAGGTGGCTGGTGGCCTGACAGTATAAAAGGTCACTACTGCAGTGTTCATCAATTCATTCCCGTGTTAGACATAGAACGATTCACTCTTGTCTTGTTATGTGAAGGGTTTACATTCTTACGAAGGAAGTTATTTCTATGGGGTATGCATCTATGCATGGACGCAAGCTTAGAACTCTCCATTCGTTTTCTACTACTGCGTAGATGCGTAGATACAAGATTCTGAGTACTGTTAGTAACGAGTAGCTAAAATCCTACCCCTCTTAGCTCGGCTGTCATTAGGGTTCCCGATAGTCTTAAAACTTATTTTTTTGTTGGCAAGTCTGATGAAATACATTGTATGCATCACGGTCGGTGAGCAGAATTCTACCACTCTCGTTAGTAAAGTAACGCCGTGCTTACCTTCCTTGATGCAGAATGTACTATTAAAAACCTACATGAAACTGCATTGCATTTTTTTAGCGACCCTTTTTAACAAACAGATATAGTTTGGGAAATATTATTTGACCGACTGATATCTTACTTGATACTTTTGTTTTGCGTTAACACTTACTAGACAATAGACAATCAGCAGTCTAGTCTATTGTTAATGATGCAAAACAAAAGGTCGTAAGTAAGATAAGAGTCGTTCAAATAATATTTCCCGAACTATACATGTAGATACTTAAACACACAGCAAACAACCATGACTAAAGAATTTTCGCGATAAATGCACAAAGAGCCTCAGGATTCGAACCCGGAACCTCCAGGCACATTACCGACTGAGCTCCAGAGGTTAGATTCCGCGTAAGGATTAGATTCTTTACACATTACCAGTTTTTATTATCATGTTGCTTCGGTGAATTATCTACCGTATTTTTTTAACCTTATTTTTAATAGCTAGTGCGAAAC
>JALPQI010016038.1:0-22836 GCA_025490895.1 Thaumatotibia leucotreta | reverse complement strand
CATAATGATTGCAATTGATATTTCAGCTAAAAAAGGCATGTCAAAAATAAAATAAGTCTAAAATTTTAATATTGGCTATTGGACCCTAAAACTAGACAAAGTAAATAGTATTTAGTTACATAAATATATTAAGTCCACGATAAGACTGTCTGTTTTTTATTGTCTAACAAATTTTTAAAAACCAGTTTATTCCAAAATCATCCAAATCCAAATAATCATAAAATGATGTAATTATCTCTTATTTGTATAAAAAACTAGAAAGTTGATACCCATCCCATATTTACTGTTATATAAAAATATTTGTGGAATTCATAAAATGTTCCAAGTGCCGTGACGGCGGCCATTTCAGGCTTACTCTCTGCTTCCGTGATAGCGTTTGCGTGTATTTCGGAGATTTATTATCGGATAAGCCAAGGATAAGGCAGATTTGGACTTCCAACACTTAAAATTGACCATTTTAAGCTAATTTAAATAAGAATTTACCTAATGGTCGCGGTATCACTGTGACGCAGACATGCTAACTTTCGCCAGCTGATCGTAAATTATTTGTTTGCTTTAAATGCCGAATGATGCGAAAATATGTTGGTAATGGTTGGTAGACTCGGTCGGTAGTCGGTAGCGGGAAGGAACGTCGTCCCATTCCACCCTGTATACAGACACTTCGTCTTTTAAATTCAAGAAAATATTGTGAATAAATTTGTGAGAAAGAATGGTGCGCTTATCATTTTATTTGTGTTTTTTTACCCCAGCCAGGTAGTATAACCTTTTCAAATAGAAATTCGTCGAATTTTGAACTTCGTAATTTATTTTATTAAATAATTACACATTATCACCCTACCCTTTACAATTTTTATTTCCTCATTTGCCATGAGATTATAGTACAATAAGATAGGTACACGTTTATTCATTAACTTAATTTTGTACTAGGTCCAACCATGGGAATATTGTTATTGATTTTGCACGAGTAATGAGATCCTCCTACGTCGTCAGTGGGTGTAATACGCAGTATAGCTTCAGGGCAGTTTCCAGTGGAACCAAAAGGATGTTAAAATAAAGGGAAGCTGGCAGAAATTATTAATTTCCCTTTGCGGACTTATTATGAAATAAAAATCCTTATACTCTAGAAAAGATACATTGTCTACCTACATTTTACAACGTAAGTTCACATTCATTAATTACTAGAAGTTTAATTAATAGTATTCATTAATTAATAGTATTCATTAATTAATGATTTAGATATAAATATGATTAGCTATCCTACTGTTTACAATTAGGTATGCATGTTATATACTAACGTTCTATAATAATTATCCGTATGGTGACAGTGATAATGCATTTGTCACCACCCCAACTCTTCCCGTGAGTGTCGTAAGAGTCGACTAAGGGATTGAAGTGTCACTGATCATTCGTTGATAGAAGATTGATGATGGGCAGCAGCGCCATTATAGTGGACACTATACTGCTATCGCCAATCCGCTTGCCCATGGCGTGGCGATTATGGGCATTTAACTCCTAACATATGCATATAGTTAAAAGGAGAAACCTACGTCTAGCAGAGGCTGTACTATTACATATTGTATCATACTAAATGCGAGAGCGAGACTAAATATTACGGTTGCCCATAGTTTCTACCAACATTGCATTACTAGTGATTTAACTTATGCGAGCAGTAAAATCTCGGGAGTACTCTCTAAAATAAGTTCATATAAATAACTACTAGAAAACTCGGCGAGTGCATACTCATATGTCGAGTAATTTATGCTCAGTACCGTAGAAAGTTTAACTTATTAAATTAATATTTTTGTGGAACAACAAAAACTGTTGTTATTAAATATTTTTTTCTACTCCCGTACTTTTATTTGTCATTTACAGGGTCGTGAACACACCTTTAAGCCCTTACCTTACAGATGTGAAGATAAGTCTATATTGTCTATTCCCTATAAACGCATTCGGGTATACACGCAGTGCGTTTTTTGCATTTTAAGACACCTCGTGTATACAAGACTTAATGAAATACATGGCTGCCTACCTAATATGAACAGTAAATCATAGTCCTCTATGTTCTTTCTTTTTTAAATTTGACGTCTCCCGCCCGGCCTTGATGATTCATAAAATCGTGTTTGACTAAGAATATTTCTCAAAGTTACAATTTTATTTGAAAATAAGTGTGTGGTCGTAGGAAAAGTATTGTATGCAACATTGTTTAGCTGAGTCAAAAAATGCTCGTGGCGTCTTTAATAGGCTTCGCTTCAAATTGTTACCCACCCCACTCACCTGGCCTTTTCTGACCTCTCTTAAACAAGGGTTGCATAAAATACTATTTCAGTTGTTTTTTAAGTAGTCATATACCAAAGAAAAAACCCCGAAGTTCACCAACGCCCACCACCGGCGTTTATAAGAAAACTTTGTTTTTGTCATATGGTATGGTCATGACATCGAATATTTAAATATAAAATGAATGTAGAAGGTTTAGCAGGCTAACCGAACAAGAGGTGCCTCCCCCCACGGGCATGGTCAATATTTCAGGGGGCGTACTGGTAGGCTCTAAAGGTACTGCATGCTTAATATTAGACCTAGATCTTCTTTTGTTTTAGAATTATTCCAAAAAATGCAAAATGAACAGGATATTATTGAAAGTGTCATATTTTGTACAGACAGATACTATTAGAGTTATATCAACCAAACATTCGCAGTTAATTTTTTCTATGGTAAGCACATCTGTTACGACATTGTGGGATAATCCACATTGTAAAAAAATAACACCAATATCAATTTGTTTAATTTAAAACAAGTTGATATTTTCTAATCACTACATAATCCGTATTATTAACCTACATCCTGTCCTTATATTTCATTATTAAAATAAAATAAGTAAAAAAGTTTTAAGTTAAACGGTTTTTATTGTACCAAAAACTAGAAAATAAAAATTTGTTTTAACTAGCCGTTGATGCTATACTTTCTGTAGATTACTCACGTGAAACTATTATCACTATAGTCTTCCGACGTCGGATTCAGAAAGCCGCCTTTAGCCTCTATGTCAGTGGCTTAAGCGTTACCTAATCGGAAACTTTTACCAAACTAAAATAAAAACGTGGGGCGTACGCAATGTGATTAAGTCACTATAGTTATTTAAGAACACACAAAGAAATCAAGACAGCAATAAGTTTTGATCTGGCCTTGATAAAAGCTATTCACCTCTATAGAAGTGTTAGAAAATATGGATGATTAATTGCAAAATTAAAGCTACAATAACATATATTATTTTGAACTTGTATGTTTCCTTATAATAACGCCCCACGTTTTTATTTTAGTTTGGTAAAAGTTTCCGATTAGGTAACGCTTAATCCACTGACATAGAGGCTAAAGGCGGCTTTCTGAATCCGACGTCGGAAGACTATAGTGATAATAGTTTCACGTGAGTAATCTACAGAAAGTATAGCATCAACGGCTAGTTAAAACAAATTTTTATTTTCTAGTTTTTGGTACAATAAAAACCGTTTAACTTAAAACTTTTTTACTTATTTTATTTTCAAGTTTTTAGTGCAATTGTTAAGTTAATTTCCTTTAATATACATACTTAATACTAGATCAAAGATGTTGTTTGCAATTTGCATTACAATTATGCATGCTTAGTGTCTATACTCGCGCGCTTTCATCACTAATCACGACACATATGTAAACGTAATGGACATTATTTTATATGTAACGAGAGGGGAATCCCTGCTGAATTGATATTTTTAGAAATCCAACACAAAAAAAATGTTACTAAATATCTCGATTGACAAATGAAAACCAAAGGCTGGGCGTGGTTAATGTAGGTAAGCTTTAATGCCCGAAGTGTCTCAAATGGACGTGTTATTCATACAATACCTTAGATAAAAGAGATCTGACAATAAGGAATATTATCAATCAATTTATAGTTCATTGAGAAAATCAAGTTAAAATTTTAATATTGTGCATGGTACACATTATACAAGTCGAAATTTGAGACTATAAAATATAAACTCATACTCTCAGACGACCAACCGGAGGACCGCAGGTCTGACGGAAAGTCCGGCGCGAACCGAGGGCCAAAAGGGTCAATTCATGCAGTCTATCAATCGGAGAGCCATAGGCCCGACGTCACTATGGCACGCCCTACGTGAACCCGAGGGGTATTATATTCTCTGTCCTATCAACCGGATGACTGCAGGTCCAACGGCACGTCCTACGCGAGTCACTCATGCTGTGAGTCTATCAGCAGGAGGGCCGCAGGCCCGACAGCTCGCCCTATGCGATCCACTCACGCTGTCACTCTATCAGCTGGAGGGCCGCAGGCCCGACGGCTCGCTCTACACGATCCACTCATGCTGCCACTCTATCAGCTAGAGGGCAGCAGGCCCAACGGCCCGTCCTACGTGATCCACTCACGCTGTCACTCTATCAGCTGGAGGGCCACAGGCCCGACGGTTCGCCCTACGCGATCCACTCACGCTGTCACTCTGTCAGCAGGAGGGCCGCAGGCCAGACGGCTCGCCCTACGCAAACCACTCACTCCGTCACTCTATCAGATGGAGGGCCGCAGGCCCGACGGCTCGCCCTACGCGAACCACTCATGTTGTGAGTCTATCAGCCAGAAGCCCGCAGGCCCGACGGTTCGCCCTACGCGATCCACTCACGCTGTCACTCTATCAGTAGGAGGGCCGCATGCCCGACGGCTCGCCCTATGCGATCCACTCACGCTGTCACTCTATCAGCTGGAGGGCCGCAGGCCCGACGGCTCGCCCTATGCGATCCACTCACGCTGTCACTCTTTCAGCTGGAGGGCCGCAGGCCCGACGGCTCGCCCTACGTGATCCACTCACGCTGTCACTCTATCAGCTGGAGGGCCGTAGGCCCGACGGCCCGTCCTACGCGATCCACTCACGCTATCACTCTCTCAGCTAGAGGGCCGCAGGCCCAACGGCCCTTCCTACGTGATCCACTCACACTATCACTCTATCAGCTGGAGGGCCGCAGGCCCGACGGCTCACCCTACACGATCCACTCACATGCTGTCACTCTATCAGCTGGAGGGCCGCAGGCCCGACGGCTCGCTCTACACGATCCACTCATGCTGTCACTCTATCAGCAGGAGGGCCGCAGGCCCGACGGCTCGCCCTACGCGATCCACTCACGCTGTCACTCTATCAGCTGGAGGGCCGCAGGCCCGATGGCTCGCTCTACACGATCCACTCATGCTGTCACTCTATCAGCAGGAGGGCCGCAGGCCCGACGGCTCGCCCCACGCGATCCACTCACGCTGTCACTCTATCAGCTGGAGGGCCGTAGGCCCGACGGCCCGTCCTACGCGATCCACTCACGCTATCACTCTCTCAGCTAGAGGGCCGCAGGCCCAACGGCCCTTCCTACATGATCCACTCACGCTGTCACTCTTTCAGCTGGAGGGCCGCAGGCCCGACGGCTCGCCCTACACGATCCACTCACGCTATCACTCTCTCAGCTAGAGGGCCGCAGGCCCAACGGCCCTTCCTACGTGATCCACTCACGCTATCACTCTATCAGCTGGAGGGCCGCAGGCCCGACGGCTCGCCCTACACGATCCACTCACATGCTGTCACTCTTTCAGCTGGAGGGCCGCGGGCCCGACGGCTCGCCCTACGCGATCCACTCACGCTGTTAGTCTATCACTCGGACCCAACAGCTCGCCCTACGCGAACCACTGCTGCCTGACAGTCTGTAGACTGACAGTCTATCGGCCTGAGGGCCGTAGGCCCGACAGCTCGCCCTACACGAACTACTCACTCTCAGTGGAACCGATGGTTGTTGGGCGGTAAGGTTCTCGAGTGGCGGGCACGTACCGGAAGGCGCAGCGTGGGTAGGCCTTCCACAAGGCGGACTCATGACCTGGTTAAGGATGCGGGTGGCACAGGGCCGGTCCTTGTGGCAATCTTTGGGGGAGGCCTATATTCACCAGTGAACGTCGTTCGGCTGATATGATGATGATGATGATGATAATTAAATCCGTATGTTTCTACCAAATATCTAAAGCAGTACTTCAAAATCTACATATCGCTAAACCTAGCGGTTGTGGCAGGCAGTAACACTGGAGTATCAGATTTGAGGAGTTGGACGTTAGTATTAAATTCGCATGTTTCTACTTAATAATATCCATCTAATCTTAAGAACTTCTTTAAAATCAAGATATCGATAAAAGATCAACCTTGCGGTTATTGAAGGCAGTACTGCAGCATCAGGAGTGAGGAGTTGGAAGTCAAGATCAGGCTGTTAGTATTTGATTATGCCAAACATGCTATACTTACATTTTCACGTGTCTAACACTCTCGGTTACGGTAAGCAGTACGTCTGCAGCATCAGGTTTTGAGGGTACAAGGATACAAATATTATAATATTGCATTGTCATGGGGACTTGATAAGAGTTCCAAATTTTATTGATTTCGGTGCAGTAGAAGTGGTCGAAAAATCGATCACAAGATTTGAAGCATCGACGACAGTTGATACGCGGTGAAGTTAATAAAAACCGTTTAAAAAAATCTTGATTTTGTTAAAAAAAAATATTTTATGCCTAGGTACCTACCTCTACAAAACAATACGCATATAAAGCCATTAATATTCACTACATAAACATATAAAAACAATTCCGTAAATTTTCGTGCATCATAATAATTAATAATTTTTATTGAAATGTGGCACTTAAGTATGGAAATAAGAGGTCCCATTTTGATGTCCACACCATTTAACAATAGGGTATCTCGGGAAACTGCCTACACATTGAAGAATGGTGTATTTCTGAAAAAATCTTGAAAATATAAAAACACTTTTTAACTACACCACAATATGAAAGAAAATGAAACCTCATAGCATTTTATTTGTGATATACAATGATTCACTTTTTTGTGTAAGATGTCCCAAGATATTTATTTATTTATTTATTCACTTTTTCTAGGTAGTGTAAATAATATATATGAACATATTGTGAAAACACAAATCAAATTATTTATTAACTAAATATTTTGATTTGTACTTTTAATTTTTCTCCAGTAGTCACACTACTTAATACTATATAAGGTCTTAAGACCGAGTGGCCGAGGGGTACAGGCATCAGCCGCGAAAGCTGAGTACGTGGGTTCGATCCCCACCTCGGACATAGGTGATCTTGGTCGTTTTTCTTTGGTATATGACATCTAATATTTATAATTTAATATATATGAATCAAAAAACCTTATCAACGTCTTTCATAATGGAATTTATTTAGAGCTTCGAGAATTACTTGATCTGTCAGTAATATGTAATTACTCTAACGAAACAAATAACTAACTAAACGTCTATTTTAAGTTTTAATTGAAATAAAAGTATTAAATCTACTCAAAGTCAGAAATCTTAAATATTTCAATAATTAAATAATTAAAACGTAAATCAGCCTCGTACTATGTACCTAAATAATCCAATTCCAATAGCCCCAAGATGCCAATGGCTATATCTCAGTCATGAACGAAACGCAACTGTTTATGTTGCACAAATAAAAGACAGTGACAGAAAGAAAAAACTATGCTACGCTATTAAGCGTTCGTGATTGGCATCTTGGCTACACCCTGACATAGTAACTAAGAGTAAGTAAATAGAATCAAAACACAGATTGCAGCTCGGGAGCCAACCATACCCCCACTAGGGGGTTGGCCAGGTGGTCGTGGCTAGATCGGCTTAGTTCGACCTAAGAAACAATCGTGCCAAGCGGCGTCACCTCAGACTAATGCGCACTTGTGTATTCAACCTAGCAGATACAGGGTGCTCGCGAGCATTGCGAGAGATTTTAATTCTTGACCGTATTTAGAGTCTTTAATGTTTTATAGGAGATGGGGTGGTGACAAATGTATTCTTACTGCCGTCACCACACGGCCGTCCCCATCCCTCCCCATCCACTCCTGCGGGTGTCGTAAGAGTCGACTAAGGGAGTGAAGTGTCACTGACCATTATTCGATAAAAGATTGATGATGGGCAGCAGCGTCATTAATAGTGGACACATTACTGTGATCGCCAATCCGCTTGCTCAGCGTGGCGATTATGGGCATTTACCTCCTAATGCGTCCATACGCATAGTTAATAGGAGAGGCCTAGGTCCAGCAGTGAACTATGATAGGCTGATGATGATGATGATGATGAATGTTTTATAAAATTACTTGGATTGGGTTTGTTTTCTCAGAAATATTGGAACTTTTTCCGAAATATTTTTTTCGTAGTCGTAACTCGTCATACAATTTATTTTTGATTACAATGCTACCACAACGTATTTTATTATCACCATACCTTTTGCCTGAAAGTCCAAAAAATAAAAATAAAACACTTAACGAAATTACCTCTCCCTAAAATAAGACTGAAAAAACTACCATTGACTCATTTTTGCTACGATTTGACATTGGCAATGTTGAAAAGTATTCAAAATTTTAAAACAATGTAAACAAAGTATTTTAGTGACATTTGACATTAGGACTCTTTTTTTTGTTTATTTATTTTAATGTCCAGAATGCAAGGTTAAAATCTCTCGAAATGCACGCGAGCACCTTGTATAGCAAAGGTAAAACCCGTATTACATGGCAGATGACAAGTCTTCCACGCCAATGCACAGTGGTCAGGCGTTCAAAGATCAGTGCTTAAAATTCAAAAGTCGCAATAAAAGTCTAAAAAACAGTACGTAATGTTATATTAAGATTGTATTTGATCTGTAATAAGCGAAATACAAGCTTTTAATAAAGATTCCTACTTTTTGTGAGGTAAATTTTGTAAACCAGTTATGTATAGATCGGATGTCAGCAAAAATCTAATGAGTAAATCAGTGTTACTTGTTATTCTTGAAATGTTGTGGGTAAAAAAACTTTCTTTTGGGACCCTTATTCTTTTTGAAAGACCTATTCAACGATACCCCACACTATAGTACTAACGGCCATTGAGCTATGGTGCGGAAGACGGACAGACGAACATGGCGAAACCATAAGGGTTCCTAGTTTACTACGGAACCCTAAAAACAAGTTACGTGAGAACGAGCAATTGATTTCCCCCCTCCTCGCTCTTAAAAATCATTAAGTACGCTTATTTGTCCTTAAATTTCAGTTTCGTAAAAAGGCTACCGCCAAGACCTTCGGCAATCTTCGGTAAAATTATCACTTGCTCACGATAAAGCACTTTCTAGGCTACAAAACGACATATGAGTCATTAAGGGACTCGAAGGGTTTCTAAACTAAAAGCTTCGAAATATTTTTCAAATCGAAATCGTCGTTGATTGTTTTGATGGCTCGCATAAAATAAATATTACAATAAAAAAACGACAAAGAAAATAATAAAATGTTATTAAAAACGATATAAAATACCCTTGTGTACCTCCATTTAAATAATTATAGCTTTCACTAAAACAGTCATGTACATAATCAATTTTTAAACGACGCGTAAATATTGCACTTTTAGATAACGCGTTGGAGCGCCATGCAGTATGTTAACTTTGAAAGCTTATACCAAAGATGTTTATTCCCACACATGCCAAATATTTTATGTTTTCTAAAACTACGTAGTATAAACTACTCTCCTTGCTAAAAAAAGCAGTCAAAGTAGATCATCAATTTATTCGAATTTTAGCTACTACCGTGACCTCTGTGCAATGTCACCTTGATGGTTGCAAACTGTGTAATACTCGTAGTGCATAAGTTCTGTAATTACTATAGATTATCGCGAAAATAAATCCTTGGATAACTTGTGATACACATGCCATACATTGAGACAGCTTACAACTAGTTTTAGTAGTTACTAGAAAGTAAATTTTCATGTAAAGAGAAATTTCATGAAACACAATTAACAGTATGTTCCTACGAGCACTACATTATATTATGTAACTTTTATTAACCAGTTATCTGTAAGAAAAAGACATTCAATTTTTCTTATTATAATTTGCTCATTTGACATTTGACAGTGAAATAGGTAGCAAAATATTTGAAGGGTCCACGGAAAGAACATGTCTAGTCAATTCAAATTACAGAAGGAAAAACCACCTTGCTATTAACAGAATAAGGTGTGAATTTGCCATGATTTCTTTTAATCACTGGACGTGGACATGTTTTTTCCATGTACCCTTCATTTGTAGTATAGTAGATATAGTATAGGTAAAAACCAAAAAAATCCTCAAAAGTATACGAATGGAATGTTTGGGATTATTACCTATAATTAATACTTCTAAATATTTTTTTTTCTTGTAGTTTTATTACTTATATATCTTATTATAATTATGAAACCTGCTTTGCACGTGATGGCCTCATTGGAAGAACAGCGCTAGCACACGCTAGCAACATGCTGTTAGCCATTTCGTAGCCATTTCGTAGCATGCACTTTCTTATTTGTATTTTTCTTCGTATCTGCATATTGTGTCTTTTGTGTTTGTCACGAATATATTTTTTTTATATTTCTAGTTCTATTTAAAACCAATAAATACTAAACAGCTATCATGTACCTGAAACCAGAAATATCTTATAGCTATGTTATAACTAGACACATCAGGTACCGTAGACCTAATAATTCAATTCCTGCATGCATGAATTCAGATGAAAAAATCAGCAGGCGTAGCAAGCAGTGGTTCATTTACGTAGAGCTTGTCATCCAGTGTCACCTTAAATAGCAGCTTTGATAATGTAACAATTGTAATGTCTTTGCCGGTCTATCTTAAACTGAAAATACGACGTTAAACATAATCAATAAGCAGATTATATCGCATTAATCCAACTGGTTTAGAATTTTTTAATATCTAGGATTAGGTAAGTATCTTCAGTAATAATTATACTACTACACAACACTATAATCACCGGCAGGTTCGTAGCTCTGATAGCAGCTTTTTGTTTCAGAGCATATTAATATATTACTTTCCTGTTATCAGAAATTTACAAAATTGTCTGCAGCACCAGGAGGTTCTTTATTGACAATTTGTAAGGTAATTATTACCTCCGGTACGCGATACATTTCACTTTATGAACAAAAAACGCGTAACTTATTAAGAAGGTATTATATCTAGCTGGAATTGATTTTTTTTTTATTAAGGGTCGGTTTGTCTTAATACTTTTACAAGACATTTTAAAAGACCAATTTAGAAAGCGCTGCGGCGCACGACTAAATATTTCTCGTTTCAGGAACCCTTGAGTACTCAATTCAAGTATTCTTGTTTCACTAATGCTTTTTTAGACTACTACAAAAGATACTTGACCTGGTTAATAATACCTATATTCAAGTTTTCTACAATAAATGTCCCACTGTTCTCGGCATGAACTCAAAATTATGTTAACACTTAGAGCGCGGGGAACTCCCGAGGGGAGTTCTCTGTGGGAGGTCCATTTTGCTACAAAGCGGAAAAATCACGGGATCGCCTACGAGCGTAGCGCGTAGCAGTCGTCCGCAATGAAACTGTTAATAAAACAAGTAGGTAGGGCTTGAACTGCGCATTTTGGAATATATGATGAAAATTATATCAATCGTAAACTTCATGGGGCCCCAGCGCACGCGAATTATTTTTTGAGCTCGTGAAACGTCTGGTTGATGTAACTAAAGACCGAAGAGCTGGCGACTTCGGTCCGTATCCCTATTGCGATACAGTGAGTAAATGCCGCCAGTATCCTCGGTACAATGCCACAAGGGCCAATCTTAGATATAGGTTAGGTTGAGTAGATTAATTAGATTTAATGTACCTGAAATATAAATTATACTGTTTTGGAAATAAATATGAAAAAAAACTGGAAACTTGTAGGGAACTCTCAGTGCGCGGGTTATACTCACGGTTGAGTGTGTCACTACGTACTTTCTTACAAGAAGATACTTACAAGCTGATCTAGGTGACTATCCATTCATCTTATGAGACAAGAATCCATCGGTTTAGTACTTTTAGTAGATATATACCTACAGTTATAGACATCTACTTAGCCGTGGAAGCCTTCAAGTTAATTAACGCGCCAAACTAGTTTAAAACTAACTACATCCGACTCCACTGGAGAATAAAATAGACTTTGATTTTATTTTTAACCTGCTTGAGAACTGAGCTACGAGAAAGTTTTTCAGCTAGGTGCCTAATTACTAATTAAGAATGGATTTTAGGACTTGATATTTCAACAATTACCTACGAATACAAAAATAAAAAAGGTGAAACACTACAGTAAAAAGGCATGTAGGTACAGTTTAAAATTAGAAAATATAAAACTAAATTATAGTATATACTCATATACGCCACCGCTTATGTGTAGCGTTTATTTAACTGTTTATAAGGCACCGGTTTAAAAAACGCCCACCATATATTACGAGTATACTATGCCTAACAGCCTAACACAATTAACACAGTTTATATATAAAACCAGGACGATTATACTAATGATAATTTTATTTTTTAATAGTCATAATCATAACTATAACCAGAATGTATTTACAAGTACAAGGTACTGTCTTCAAGAAGGTCTTTAAAAAATTCCGACTTATGGTTGGCATTTTTGTATCTGGATTAAAATAGGTTTAGTATATCTGTCCATTTTTGCTCTATAAACTACGAACAAATAAAACATGGAAGCCACGGCATGGCGTGGAACAAATAAAACACGCCATACTAAATTGCGTTTCAAAAACGGTCCTGATTATTAGTTGACAAGTGTCACCCCTTCTTCAATTCATCACGGTAATTAATTTCAGTATCAACCTATAAAAACTTAAACCGCCATTTAAAAATAATTGTGATTGGTCCGTCAAAATGTTGATTGGCTATATTCTATAAACATTTCTCAAAGATGTTGCGCCGAAATATGCGCGGTGTTAAGAAAAGCGCTATGGCCTGCCCATCTTGACACAATTGAACAATTGTGTTTGGGGGCATTTTTGAGCTGGCGTTAGACGTCCACGTTATATATGGTCGCAGTCTATAAATATACATGGTTTTTGGCATATCGACTGATACAGTAAAACGGAAAATTACTCCGCTACGCCTTTAACTATGTAGGTATTTATTCTACAATAGTAGTCACGCACTGCTTAAATACTTATGAGATCAGTGGTACTGTATATTTATAGTTATATATCGTAGTTGTTTCCCAGTGCAGCAACATTACTTTGTCAACTTTTGCATAGCGATGTTTCTTTACTGAAATATGAAATAAATGCAACTGTAGAGTCAGCCATCCTGAATTTCCATATAGAACGTGTGGAATCTTCCGCGCGAGTCTATGCAAGTTTTTACCAACCTAATATTAAATAAGAGGGAAACAATGCAGCTTTCTACCTTTTTGGACGCCGTGTAAAAGTATATATTTTACACCAGATCCGGTATCTGAAATGAGTTTCCTGGTGTAGAAAATGCAGAATATTAAGTAAACATACTTACTTACGCAGAATTCATGAAATTTTAGTTCGTCCATATTTTTATTAAGACTTGGGTACTGGGTTATACTTATTGAATGGTAGGAAAAATTACATTATTTGACTATTAGTGTATAGGTGCATAAAAATGCAAGTGTTGCGAATAGGCTGTGTAAACGATTTCATTGATATCAATGAATAACAAAATACCTACCCAATTACGAGTAGGTACCAAAAATCTAAAAATGCACTACCAACTCACCGAAAAAGGATTTGAATAATGTTTTATGCCCCCCGGCTGTTGGGCGGCTTATTACGGACGGTCCACGGGCGTGCTATAGATTTATATGTACATTACTTAGAATGGAAATGGTACCTACTTTCTATTGTGACTTTTTTAAGATATTATTTTTCTAAACATTCAAAATGTTAATTACAATTACTCAGAATTTTAATTTCGAACTGAGAACTTTATGGTTATTTTGTTGACAGTAAGATAAAGCACGATTATTTTTAGCAAGTGTATAGTGTAGGACGCCCTGTTACGCGCAATAATGATGGAGGTCAGATGGAGGATTGGGAATTCAGGATGTGAAATAACCAAGATGCTAATTACTAACGCTTAGTTGTGAACGAAAATTTGTTTGTGGCACTTATAAAAAGAGAGACAGGAACTGCAAATTTTCTACGCTATTGAACGGCAGCAATTGGTGTTTTGGCTACGCACTCGGGACAGAATACTATAT
The DNA here is from genome assembly GCA_025490895.1 of Thaumatotibia leucotreta. Taxonomy (NCBI): domain Eukaryota; kingdom Metazoa; phylum Arthropoda; class Insecta; order Lepidoptera; family Tortricidae; genus Thaumatotibia; species Thaumatotibia leucotreta. Next base: position 8,734 of record JALPQI010016038.1, on the reverse strand, counting down.
AGGTAAGTACCGCAACGTGATCTATCACCGATCTGCAGTGAATGAACTAAATATAACTGAATGACGAAAGTACCTACGTCATAATTCAAGTTCTGACACTCGGTAGATTTACTAATTGAAATTGAAATTGAAATTTATTTGCAAATAACATACACAGTTGTTAATATATATACATGTCAGTGGAAATCAATTACATGAAGGTATGCTACACCATAATATGGCATGCAAAATCTTCATTAATTCGCTTATATTCGGAAATAAGAACAAGAAGCATTGTAATCGTTTCTTCCGGCCTCTGTAGCTCAGCTGGCAGGGACCCTGCTAGCGAAGGTAGAGGTCCCTGTTTCGGATCGCGAGAAGGACGTCTCCTTGTGTATCTATCTACTTATTATACTCGTATATATTGTCAATTAGTAACCAAAGGAATCATAGAAATTGCAATGTTTTAATACACTAAGCAAAATTAAACGTGTTGGTACCTTAGACTTAGAGATTGAAATACTTATATTATATCTTACATTACCTGATGGCAAAGCCTGGTGCTTTTATGGTTAGATGCTTGTCTAAGAACTATAAATGGATTAAGATTAATTTAAACATTCCACAATGTTTTGCAAATGTACGTAGATTAAGCGAGAATAAGGTAAGTAGTTAATTAATTATCTCTCATAAAATCATTCACTTTTTTGAACGCAATAAGTGCTTCATACACGTAAGTTTATCTAACTTCAGTCATTTGGGCTGCATCATTTTAATTAATAATCAGTTGACTTTGCCATCTCTTCTAATCTTTAACGAAGCAGCAAATAACTATGTTCATTGAATGTTTTGTGTTTGTGAAACGGAGTCGGAAGTTAATCTTGACTACATCACTTCGATGTTCCTCTGGGATTTCTATTTCAGCTCCGAGCTCTAGCGTCGACGCCTTAATTAATTTAATAGACTTGACAAAACATGCACACCAACTATTGCTTCTAACTACTCGAAGTCCGGCAGGCCTAGCCTAGCAATTGTATACGATAAATGATATGTCACGTGAACGTGACCATAATAATGTATGGAAATGGTCACGTGACTTTTCGTACGAATTTGTAATTCTCGTACATTTATAACTTATCGCTTATCGTATACGATTGCAGAATGGCATCTTGGCTAAGCCTACTGGGGTGTCATTCGGTTTCGCAATTTGATCTCTGAGTGAATCATTCAGCTCCCAAGATTAGTGACTGAATAACATGTGTGTCAAAAATACCTACACAATCGGACACAATATTTTAGTGGACTCTAATCTTCAAAATATTTCTGGTGCAATACATAATTATAAAGCCCGTTCATCCCTAGTTCATCCCAACCCCCATATACAAAATGTTTGCCTTGTTTGCATATAAGTAGTTAGTAGATGCTAAGATAGCTAAGTCAGCCGCGTCAATGTTTTAGTCAAAAGTTTATTTTTCCCATTTGATTGAATCAAGGAAATAGCAACTTACGGCAGAATGTGCATATTTAGGCTGCAAAGTCAGTTAGAAGACAAGACAACTAGATACACGGATAATGCCCTTGCCAGGCCACGACATGGGTCTAAGGAGGCTGGCGGGGCGGAAAACTATACGTGCGAGAGTGAGTTCCAATATCGGCCACTCGCTCCCACTTATGCATTCACATCCGAAACGAAAAGTGGAGTGTTTACCTCGTATGAACACCCATTTCAACCCTTTAGGTATCAATCGAACATTTTCATAATTGCTCTACTAGGTATTAAAAAGCTAGAATGAAATCATAAACAATATAGAAATTTTAAAAGGTGCTTATTTTCGTTTTCAGACAAATAGTTCACAACAGCCATCCGACTTTGTCAGAACTTTAAAACCTACAAAACTTTATCTCTTTGCAAACACTTTCCAGCAGAGACCGGCATATCACGGAAATTGCCGATTCATCTCCGCTCCGAACACTTTTTACGACTTTTTTTAAGAACCGCGTTTGATATCGGTTTTTTAAGTTCCCTTTGCTTCAAAGCGATTGGGAACATACGAATGTGCCGATTCAATCATCGACCTTCTTTAAATGTTTGTAAAGGCACTTGCTTTTGCGGCACGCTTAAAAAAGCAACCGCTCCGAGGTTAGTAAACAAATGTCTTCACTTAAGGTATACGAATATGGACGTAATATTTCATGTTCGAAATACATTGGAGAATAATATAAAAGCGATAATAAAGATGACTTGTAAAATTAAATGCTATTTCAAAGGTGATTTGATTACTAACTACCTAAATGAGCAGAACAATTTTTTTTAGTTTATGAAAACACCTTTAAGGTTATATTTTCGTGACATTATAAAACCGGACATTACAGAAACAAACATCCATAAATGCCGTGAAAACAAGTTCTGAATTAATTATAGGTAGTTGTTTCCCTTTAAAGTCTACATATCTTAGTTGGTAGTGATCCTGCCTACGAAGCTGGAGGTTCCGGGTTCGAATCCCGGTGAGAGTCTTGGCCATGGTCGTTTCCTATGTAATTAAGTATCTATATATATCGACGGCCCCTACGTAAGTTGTCGTAACTTGAAATTTGTGATTTTTTTTTAATTTCATAAAACATCATGTCTTTTAGCAATGTTTCCGTTCCACGAAGAAAAAATTAAAAAAACCTATTACAAATAGGTTTTTGACACCCGAAAACTATCGTAACTTAAAAAAGCACCGTCGTATACTGTATTAAGTGTACTTACGACAGTTAATATGAGGCGACCACCCGAGCTCGAGCAGCGTAAGTGCCAGTTACGATTTTATACACGGTGGAGCAGAGGTTTTTCGTGAGTGATAATTTTTTACCAAGAACTAACAACTAGACGAGACGAAAATGAATAAAGGATACATTTTATTCGATAAAAGTAAGACACTGCATCGGGAACAAACTCAAACTATGTGCAAGACCAAAATTAATTTTCGAAGCTACCGTTGGAGTTAAAAGAAAAGGTGGTCCGAGATGAAATAAAAGACGCTTCAGAAATAAAATTGACTTAAAACCACTGAGCAAAGTTGGCAATCTATTAGATTTCACTCAGAGATCATGTGCAAATTAGTTAGTATGGATTTTGATTTTTTTTTATAAAACCGGTGAATACTGTAGTATGTTATCACTTACCACAACTTACTTCGGAGTTTAAGATCGGTGTTTTGTCTTAAGTCTAACATACTACTATTTACGTCGGATTTTATTTATTTTTTTGTGTTGTATGTGTACTTGAGACATTTTTCGTTGGAAATTGTTTTTAAATTTCTATTGTAAGTGATATTTAAGACAGTATGCGCCGGATCAAATACAGAGTTACTACAATTTACAACAATAATGTTGGCGTATTTCAATAATTTCTGCTCATTATACAGGTTCGCCGCTTCCTTATGAACCAAACGATAAAGAAATACAGAATTCATTGTTTTAAAACGGCATTTATTTGTGATAGTGTCGAAGACAAAACAAATATATCACTTTCATTATTAAATACTGCAGCAGCTGGTGGGTTCAGTTACGAGTATTTAGTCATCAGACATCAGTGAAATCATCGTCTGCAGATCGCCGATTGCGAAATCGCCAACAGCTGCAGTACCTATCTAATCATGAAAGCGATATAACTGTTCTTTAAGATTAAAATTACGTTGAAAACACTTAATATTGATCTCATAACAATCATATGATGTAGTTGAAGCTGAAGGCAATTTTGTTAACTGATTTTTTTATGTCTTTGCACGGTGAGAGAAGTCATTAATCTGCCATGTCTATGATTATAATTTCTGAATTACGTTTCTAATGCTGAATGACAGAGTGTTTTTATGTACTGAATAAATGCACAAAATTATAATTTAACGGTTAAACTCGGTAAATGGTGGTCTTGCGCCGGCACCTGATGTCATGTCCGACTGCAGGTTTGTGTCACCGAACACTAGGTAACAGATGATAAGCACAAGAAATTATTGTGTGCACAAAACAATCATTCTTAGCTCGGAGATTACCGATTTCCATGCTGTTGGCTCAGTCCACTCCCCATCCCGATTGAAATTATTCTTAATCGCTTTGTATGTCTTCCGTGGCAGATAGCATCTTTACCGTACCAGCATCCTAGCTTTATCAAAGCGTTTAAGAAATGCGATGCCTGTATCGTATGCGTCCACCACAGCCGAGTTGTCTATCTCCCTGTCCTTGACGCTCCATATGTGCTCCGAGTCTAGACTCATTACGTCGTTCCTTACAGAAGTCGTACGTTATCTCATAAACACCCGAGCTGCCAAGTGAATTTCCGTCTTTTAAAGAGCATAAGAAATACTTATATTGGTATGAGAACGCAAAATGGTCTTAATGCTAAACCTACGGCGTAATAAGCGTCCAATTTCGTTTGTCACTCCTTTAATATGAGGCAAGAATACTGGTGCCCTCTCTACTATGTGGTGATGTCGAAACGTCCCTGAGCTCCTTGTGCGCTGACTTCGTCACCAACAATATCTGTTCCTCTCCAAGCGCGTCTGACATGTTGCAACATTTGTAATAATTTATATAACAGGAGGTAATAGGAGATACCTGTGTCCAGCAGTGGACTGAAATAGGTGAATGATGTGATGTGAATAAACAATATGAACTCATTTCGCATGTATTGTGAATCACAGAACCGCGAGAAAAGGTTTGCTAGATAATGGTATAAGCAGGTAGCTTTTCTGTAGACTTTTTGTGACAGACGATCATTCTGGCCTAGTATTACTAACCCATCAAGATAACGAAATGTGCCATCCACCTCGATCATCGGTTAGTAACACATCAACAACTCTATCAGGAATTATTGTAGTAGGTAAGTCGTTACGAGCTACAATATCTTTAGTTATTTTATGGGTGAATCAACTTTTTTCTGTCTGTTATTGCCAGGGTTACGGTCGCCTGAGTCACGCTGGTTTTATGCAAAATTATGACACTCAAATTATGCAAACATGCATGTAGTACATGTTTGTAGGTGGCCCATTAAGGAACGGAATTACCAACACCAGAAAAATGCATGTTTGCATAGTTCTAATAGCATAATCTTGCATAAAACCAGCGTGACTCCGGTGACCATAATCATGGCAATAACATACAGAAAAAAGTTGATACACCTTTATAGTTTCCAGACTCGCAAACAATGAAGCTACATCAAACTCAACTACATAATCTCGTCTTCATACAACACGACATTTTCCAGAAAATGTCCAAAAATACTGTACCCTGATCTATTTTTCATAATAAAACATACAAAAAACTATTCACCTGCTTAATTTTCTCAAAATATTCCATCAGGGTTCCATAAAAATATTTAATTGTTTGATAAATGGCATAATATAGTAACTAACAAAAAGTTTTTATAACGTTTCCGCAAAATAATGTAGTAAATAACAGATACGACAAAACTTACACGCATAATTCCGACGTATCTCGTAGTATGTATAACTTACGATCAAAGACCATTTATGACCACCAGCGTAAAGTGAAGTTAGTAATACATACCACAATTTTTTTATTCTTTTCTCCGTCATATACTGTCGTAAGTGCAATTCCGGCAAAACTATGAAATATATCAGAAAAGTAATCATATCACTATAAAGACAGTATCTTAATTAATGTTTATGCCAATTTTCAAAGTAATCCGTTGAACTATGTGACCACCATACACATTACAAACTTTAAAGTGCTCTCCTGTAAACTTGCCATTTTCAACTTACGACAACTTACGTAGGGGCCGTCGATATCTTCGCTTAGTACCCGCGACACAAGCCTTGATTGAACTTACCATGAGATTAGGCCCATTTGTGGAAGATTGGCCCTTGTTATTTATTTAAAACTGGCTTTCAGTTTCTCCTTGAAAACATCCGTCTCAATAGTTTTCCAAAAGGCTGTTTTTAGTAAAACTCATTTTATCTGAATAATTCCAATCAAAGACTAGTGACTCCAAACTCCAAACAAGTCGCTCGACGAATGCTTGTTTAGACTAGAGAATAGGTATTTTACCAGCATAATATGGAACACTAGATCATATTGATCATATATAAGTATTTAACCTGTCATGTACACTAATACCTAAGTATTTGTGTGAAATCTGCGAGTTAAATTTGATCCACTATCGATTATCGATAAAGCTGAAATTTGGCATAGGCACCTATGTACATACGGGTATGTAAGCAGGATGGTAATGCAATATAACGATATCATTGAGCTGGTGATGTTGGAGTCAAAAAATGGCCAAAGAAACTTGAGTAAAATCAACCTCTGCATAACTCTACGATCCCGGCAAGACATTTGGATACTGAATGGATCAATTTTAGCTCTTCTTCTTGGACAGCTCATTCTTGTCTTAACGATGACCCTTGCCCCTTGCCATGCTTTTGGACTTCTACACATGAGTACATTTGGTTCTTAATGTCTATACACAATGGGCACTGATGTTTCTGAAAGTACTGATTGTGATGTGTGCCCAACTAGCAAAATATAGTCATATAGAAGTTGAGACAACGTTTTGCATATAGCTTCTAGTCTAATTTGGTTGGTCACATAAACGTAAAGTAAACGGTTATAAAAGGCGAAAGTGGCGCAAATTATAAGACTTATTGGTGAGATAAAGGTTAAATAAAGGTTTGCATGGCGACTTAAATCGTTAATTAAAGGTATTGTAACGAGTAAGGAATGACCAAAACGTTGCATAAAGAGTACAACAAAAACCTTTACGTGACCTAAATATCAAATAAATGTTTTATTACTGACCATTTTGTTTTATAGAAGGTTTAGTATAACCCTTACTCATTGCTTATCGGACTTTTAAGTTACATAAATATTTTTAAGTTTTATTTATAAAACTGCTTCTGACATTTATTTTAGATACGCGCAAAACTTGGTGTGTGTGACAAAAAAGTGTACGGAAAAATAATACAAGGTAATTTTATAAGATTTGTAATAGAAATTATTGTTCTATACAGGGTGGCTGGTAAGTATACCGACAAACTTGAAAGGTGTATTCCTGAACACATTTTGAGGCTATAATTTCATATGAACTTTTCTGGATTCGGCTTAGTTTAAGAGATAATGACATGTTATTCAAAAAACTATTTTCATTACAAGTCACTGAAAAATGACTGCACGATTAAAATTCTTACACTAGTAGTTTTCATCTCGACATACACACTGATTAAAGTTAGAGAAAATGAGGAAAAAGTTTCAGAAAAATGTTCAACAAAAAAAAAATATCAAAAACCCCGAAAAAAAAATTCTTTCCCTACAATTTATTACTGGTCATGTACAAAAAAAAAAAAAACAAAATATCAAAAAACGGAATAACCAAAAAAAATTTTTTTTTATTCGATAATGACATATTTCACATATTTTTTTTACTTCTTTTGTTATCAAAAATGAATTGGTAAAGTCTGTCGGTATACTCCTTCCCACCCTGTATATTGAGCGTGTGCGCATTTGGCGTGGGCTGAATTCGTATGGGAAGGTCACTTTACCGTTAAAGTTTATGATGATATACAGTTTTTTGCTATCGCGCTCTTAATATATTCGAAATAATTATAATTTATAACCAATATTTCTTCATATTTTATTATAGTTAAGGTTAGCCATTTCGGAACAAGTCATGGATTTATACTTATACGACTACAATATAACTTTATCTTAAGTAAAGGTTTTTATAACGACTATAAATTGTCCGCCATTACTAAGCCGCCATTACTAGCCCGCCACTTCGTTGGTACCGTTTCCACGACGTAACGTCCATGGTTTTTTTCTTTTAAATAGTACTGTGATGCTCACGAAATGGCGACTGATGTTTTATAATATTAATTTCAAATCGACTATAAATTGCATGATGTTTTATAACCGTAACTTAAAATCAATTTACAAACATAAAGTCCAATAAAAGGAATATAACGAGTTCGGCAACAACTAAAGGTTTCTCAAAGTTTTTGTTTGACGTTAATATAACCAACTGTGGAATAAAAGGTAGATAACAGTCCCGCTGATATCTTTTTGTCATATTGAAGTTACCTTCAATACCGCTATATAACTGTCGAGATAAGGTTTTATGATATCACTTATACAACAATAAAATTATGTAGACGTTGTAAAAATTACCTTATTACGACGGTTCTGTTTTTTCTAAACCCTTTATAAGACGAAAACGTTTATACAACTTTGAACATCATTAAGTAAACGTTTTCTTTAAAACCTCTACATGATTGTTGTATAATTAAGTCGCATAAACGTTTATTTACCATAGTAATTAGACGATTTGGTAGGACGACTAAACTATCAGATTTATAACGTTTATTTGACTAACAGGTTAACTAAAAACGACTATAAAACTCTTATATGGCTAAAGGTCGTATAACTCTTGATTTATATGACTTCTATGCTAGTTGGGTGCATACCAATATCTTTACAAGCGACCTGGCTCCATGCTTTGGAGATAAATTGCCCAAACGACGTAACTTAATCAAGTTCGGTTATGTCTTAATAAGTATATAGATACTCGATTTAATTACTGACGGATGTAGGTACATTAATGTATAATCCGCGATAAACTTGTATTACAAACATAATTTAACAATTTATTCAATTTTACACAATATTTGATATACACATTTATGTAATCATTTGTACATTTAACTGCATCGGAACAATCCTCTAAAATATAACCTGCTACTATTACAACTCTTGTGAATGC
>JALPQI010016037.1:0-31727 GCA_025490895.1 Thaumatotibia leucotreta | reverse complement strand
TACTAAATTCAATATTGTAACAATTTTAATAACATATTGTGAATGTAGTGACGTTTTTGTCGCAGTTGCATTTGCAATAGTGATTGGTTAAAATGGGGTACATACAGTGGTGTAACTAGTGAATACAATCCATGACCCTTGTCAGATATTGCATTAAATGTTACCTTTAGGAGATATTCCCGCTCTATATAGTTACGCCACTGGGTGTATTTTAACGAAGCTATTTCTAAACGAGTAAGGCGTCTGAATTAATTCAAGACTTATTAATCAAAATCATATGATCTAGCCATTTACGTACGCATTTAATTAATAAACGTATTTTTTTGAGACACTTGTTAAAGAGACTATGTCATCAGACTTTTAAACGTTCACTACGTTTAATGTATAAGACAAAATTATTTTGTCACGAATTTCAATAATACCTTTCTCGTATTTATTGAAATAGCTTCAGTAATATTGTGTTTCATAAATGCGTAGAGGACCGAATATCCAAAGTCCACTGCGCGTGCCGGAAAGTAAATAAATACATCACATTCTTATACTTAACAGCCTTTTTTTGAGTTTTTCGTTTTTTTCTCATCTAGCTCAGAAAATGTAATTACCATTTGTGACAATGGTTATGACATTTTCTTATGCTTGTTGTAATCGATCGAATACTTTGATTAATCAAAATATAACCGAAGTTTTATTAAATTGCTTAGAGTAATGTTTTGTTTTATAGTAGCTATAAAACAAAGCATTCATTTAAGTGCTACCACAATAGAGAATTAAAGATATTATTGCAGAACTATTCGTAAATGCATATATGTATAAAAATATTATAAAAAAACTATGAAGTTATAATTATAATAAAACGACATTACGTATCAAAAGCCTATTGATTTGGAATATACAATTTCAAGTGCATTGTGTTGTAAAGTAGCAATAATCCCCTTAATTCAGGTGTTCTAGCGAAAATGGTCTACATAAGTTGATACTCGTAGTAAACGAAATAGGTGGTAATTTTAATAAGGTGATTAGTGATCACATTCTTTTTATGGATTTACAGATTTTGTCACCAACTTTGCCATGAATTATATGAACAGTTTTTTTGTGCGAGTGAATCCATGAATGTCTCATTTAGTGAGCCGTTTCATGCCTGAAATTAAATCGAATCAATCGAAATCAACTTTTTAACAAATGATTACAATGATTGCATCATTTTTAACGATCAAATAAAAATATGACGTCCATGGAATATGTTCCTGATACAATTATTTAACACATTTTTTATAAATCAACGAATCATTCAATTAGAACCCTTTTCGCTCGAACACCTACTTCACTAAGTGAGGAGTGAGTGAAGACACCTCACTGAGTGAACACTCCTCACTGAGTGAAGACACCTCACTAAGTGAAGACACCTCACTGAGTAAAACTCTACCCGAGAGGCATAAGGTTGGTCCTGTGAGTTATATTTAAAATCAACCTTATCTCAAAAGCATAAAGTCACACGTGCAGGTCAGAGAAATTGCTAGATCCGACCTTATGCCTTTCATGTTGAGAAAAACACCTCACTGAGTGAAGACTAGCGTTGGAAATTTCCGGATTAAATCCAGTTTCTTTCCAAACAGCTTTTTTTTTCAGATTTTTTCGAAAAAATCAATGAAATTTTCCATTCTAATTTTCAACTGTAAATCAATGAGAATTAGGTCTAATTTTCACTTATACTAGGAGAACGAGATGTCACCCAGGAAATGTCAATTGAAATAGATGGAAAGGGGTGACAGTGACATTGATTATTTTTGTAAAATCCGAAAAAAATGAAATTTTCATACATTCCCGAAAAAAACATTAAATTTATTCCGACATTTTCAACGCTAGTGAAGACACCTCACTAAGTGAACACTCCTCAGTGAGTAAAACACCTCACTGAGTGACGATCCCTCACACATCGTAAAGGGGCATTTTCGCGAGAAGAGATACAAAAACTTATTTTTCTGAAACAGGTAAATTTTATGTTTTTCCTGCTCAGAATCACGAGCTCTTTCGATCCTACTAGAAGAAAAAAAGTGTCCCAACTTTTTGTTTCTATTACGTAACCGTTTTTCAAACACTTTGTACAGCGGTTACAAAGTGGAGAGCATGTAAAATGTATGAAAAATGTGGGACCATTTTTTTCTTGTACTTTTTTTCTCCTAGATTGAAAGAACTCGTTATTCAGAGTAGGAAAAACATTAAAATTACCTACCTTAAAAAAATTTTTTTTTGGATCTCTTCTCGCGAAAATGCCCAAAGACCTCTCACTAGCCACCTCACGCCTTCTCCTCATTGAGGGGCTCCTGCTCCCGGACGACGCGGCGCGCGTTCCAGGGCTGCAGGTCGCCCGACCCGAATGTGATGAAGCTGAGCGCACCCACAACGTATACGGCTGCTAGGATGAAGAACACTATCTGCCATTGCGCGTACGTGTTCTGTGGAGGTGTGAGAAACTTGCTATTTTTAATAACGAAAAGGTTTTGTATTAGGTAATCATTTATAAGGTATGATCATCATCATCAGCCTATGATAGTCCACTGCGACGCAGGCCTCTCCTATTAACTATGCATACAGGGTGTTTGTTATGTCGTTAGCCAAATTTGGATATGTCATTCGCGATCACCAGTACACAACATTTTTGAAAAAAAAAGTGACACTTTTTTTTAGTTTTTTTTCCCGTTTTTTATCCGGCAAAAACATAATTTGTGGTCACTAGGCAAGTTTGTTTCAATCCGTGCGATTCGATGGCAGACAAAAGGGTAGCAGGTTTGAGTAGTCAAGTCTTAGCCAATCAGGAGTTCATCACAAGCACCGATCAGCCGACGTCACTCACCCCACCATCGGCACTAAACAATGAATAAAATGTCCTAACTACATGCACACACGATTGTTATTTGATTAAAACTGCCCAAGCGCATACCTACCTGTACCTGCTCGTCGTCATCAACAATTCAATTTGCTTAGAGAGTGCATTAGAATCGATATCTGAGGTAAACCAGTACGCGTTTGTATGACGGAACATTTAAGTTACTACGTTCTTGAGGTCAAATTATGCTGGCTCGGCTGATCGCAAGATGCCATGTGCCATTTGTACAGCACTCTGTAAACAAAGAAGGAGTGCGCTTGTGTAAACGCGCTCGAGTCAAACTACCCTCAGATCGGCGCGCAACTCAAAATACCCTCATTATCAGTACTGTATGCGATAGACTGATAATGCTGTCTCGTGAGATTTACCTGCAAGTTAAGCTCCACCTCCATTCCCCACCACGCGTAGGAAACTTGTTACGTACGTTATAACGCATTGAATTAGTTACCTTATGCGGGTTAATTAAAGTTGCAAACTCAAACACCCTTTCCAATCTGATTTGGCAGTTATGAGATGATGGGGCAGTACGCAAAGTAAGCAAGTGATCATAGTGACCAAACATTCGTTAGATAATGGGATTTAAAAAAAAATCTATAACAAAAAGGATAATGAAAAATGGATTATTTTTGTTTTACCAAATATTTTTTTACGCCTTTACCCAACACATATTGCAATATGGCTAATGATATAACAAACACCCTGTATAGCATTAGGAGGTAAATGCCCATAATCGCCACGCTGGGCAAGCGGATTGGCGATCGCAGTAATGTGTCCACTATGATAACGCTGCTGCCCATCATCAATCTTTTATCAAATAATGGTCAGTGACACTTCAGTCCCTTAATCGACACCCGCAGGAGTTGGGGTGGTGACAAATGTATTCTTACTGCCGTCACCACACGGCTTATAAGATATTTATAAGGTATATTTTATTCTATTACAAAATTCAAATTGTTTGTATTCAACAGTGATGCCTAGTACCCTGAAGATAACATTTAGTTATTACACAATCTATATAGCAGGATTCACGTTGTACAGTCAAGTGCAAAAATAAGTATCGACAGAATCCACTCATAAATATGTTACGACGTTCTTATTACACAGAATTAGAGTGCACTGGGACATATTTTTGACCATTTTGGTATACACCTTATTTTGTATTTGACTGTACTATTGTGCGTTCAATATATAATCCATTTAAAAATATGTTCTAAACGAAACCAATCAACAGTTTAAATAAATTCGCAACGAATGTAGCATTATAAAATGAAAACTTACGTTATGTTTGGTAAGTTCTCCAACCATGAATGTGGACAGCCAGCCACCGAACGAAGACAGCGTGTTTGCCATCCCGAAAATAGTCCCTGTAAAAAAATAAAACATTTATTATTTACCTAACATCCCCGGAAACGTCGGAAACAATTGCATAAAAAATGCACAATAATCACCAAATTAAAAATTAAAAAAACCGACTTCAACCGGTTTCTCCAAGATTCCCGATTTGTTTCCATCATTGGTTTCCTCAAATCCTACTTTCTGAATGCAAATTCTTGTAAATGAATGAAAATTACCAAAAGCGCCATACATGTACCTATAACAATTGAAGAGATCCCTCGATTTCTCCAAGATCCCATCATCAGACCGCAACTTGGTGCCAACGGGACCATCTCGGGGTAATACACGTTCGATCACAAAAAGAAATTTTAAAATCGGTTCACTATTCTCGGAGATATCGGGTAACATACATACAACAAAAAAAAAAATCAGCCGAATTGAGAACCTCCTCCTTTTTTGAAGTCGGTTAAAAAATCAGTATCATTCTTATTTTCATATCGTTTCACTACTTGTTATAAGTATAGATAAGTATTTGTGATACTAGAATTTCTTCAGTGTGGGTTCTTAAGTATTCAATTCTCTCCAAAAAAGTTAGCAATACCCACAACTGTATCTCGTGGACTGCCTTCAATTTTTCTGATTTTCATTCTGATTTTTCATCAGTCTTTCATTACCAATGGCTTGTCCTAAGACTGTACTCTTTCTACTAAAACTGTAAACTAAACAAAATCAAAATTAAGTCAAATACAAAGACAAAGACTAAGATGATTGCAGTCCGAGGTGCGATATAATCTCAGCAGACTGGGCCGAATTTCTCGGATATACAGGGTGTAATCGTTAAGTGTGACCAGGCGATAATTCCATAAACATGAGATATATCAGAATTTTTCCAATTGATATTAAAAGTGCGTTGCCCAATGAATATAATTGCATTACTAACTTTTAACGACTCACTCTCAAAGAAGACCGTCGGTGCCGTAAGAGATAAAACTGCTTGAGATTTACTATTTGCACGGGTAAACTATAATAAAATGGTAAAACCACCGTTTATAAGATAATAAAATATTGAGATTTGACTAGACCATACAAACTAGTCTTTCAACAAACGTCATACTAAATGTATAGGTGGGTTTGAAGTTCGTGTTTGGGATAGTTCTGATCTTATCAAATAATTTATTAATGTAATTTTACACATTAAGTGACGCACTTTTAATATCCGTTTGAAATTTTCTAATATCTGTTATATTTACGAAGTAATCGCCTGGCAACACTTTACAATTGTATACAACCTCTGATAGCCACCGACCACACTAGATGATGGCGAAGGAAAATGGCAGTATACTGACCGCTGAAGTTGGGCGCGATGTCGAGCCCGTTGCCGAGGTAGCGGTGACGGTTGATGGTCAGCGATGGTGAAGATGGCCACCGACCACACTCGGTCGTGGCCGAACATGGCAGTATACTGACCGCTGAAGTTGGGCGCGATGTCGAGCCCGTTGCCGAGGTAGCGGTGACGGTTGATGGTCAGCGATGGTGAAGATGGCCACCGACCACACTCGGTCGTGGCCGAACATGGCAGTATACTGACCGCTGAAGTTGGGCGCGATGTCGAGCCCGTTGCCGAGGTAGCGGTGACGGTTGATGGTCAGCGATGGTGAAGATGGCCACCGACCACACTCGGTCGTGGCCGAACATGGCAGTATACTGACCGCTGAAGTTGGGCGCGATGTCGAGCCCGTTGCCGAGGTAGCGGTGACGGTTGATGGTCAGCGATGGTGAAGATGGCCACCGACCACACTCGGTCGTGGCCGAACATGGCAGTATACTGACCGCTGAAGTTGGGCGCGATGTCGAGCCCGTTGCCGAGGTAGCGGTGACGGTTGATGGTCAGCGATGGTGAAGATGGCCACCGACCACACTCGGTCGTGGCCGAACATGGCAGTATACTGACCGCTGAAGTTGGGCGCGATGTCGAGCCCGTTGCCGAGGTAGCGGTGACGGTTGATGGTCAGCGATGGTGAAGATGGCCACCGACCACACTCGGTCGTGGTCGAGGAACATGGCAGTATACTGACCGCTGAAGTTGGGCGCGATGTCGAGCCCGTTGCCGAGGTAGCGGTGACGGTTGATGGTCAGCGATGGTGAAGATGGCCACCGACCACACTCGGTCGTGGCCGAACATGGCAGTATACTGACCGCTGAAGTTGGGCGCGATGTCGAGCCCGTTGCCGAGGTAGCGGTGACGGTTGATGGTCAGCGATGGTGAAGATGGCCACCGACCACACTCGGTCGTGGCCGAACATGGCAGTATACTGACCGCTGAAGTTGGGCGCGATGTCGAGCCCATTGCCGAGGTAACCGGCAGTGACTGCGCCGTTGATGGTCAAAGCGATGGTGAAGATGGCCACCGACCATACTCGGTCGTGGCCGAAGAATGCTTGGGCGACCATTAGGACTCCTGTAAAATACGAATATGGATTTATACAAGATACCTATATTAAGTTGTCTTTACTATAGTAATTTACATGGTGACCGTGCCTGTTTTAAAAAACTACAGACTGATGTATAATTTTAATTGGCATGTAAAAGGGTAAAAAAGTCTAAGAAACGTTCACCTAGGTGTAGGTGCTGTATTATTTGACAGTTTAGAAATGAACCTTATATATATGGCGTTAAGACTATCGGAAAAATGGTGAGTTTTACCCCCATATAAATAAGGATTACCTAATCTATAGGTATAGTCAAAAATTCATTCTTAGAAATCGGCAACTATAAACATTACTTTGAGCGATTGAAGACAACATTAGAAAAAACAGTAATCCAGTTGGGGGCAGTGTTGGGCAAAAAGTAATATGATTACTCCTTCCGATTACAAAGTACACATACAAATGTAATATACAGAAGTAACCATATAACTTTTTGCCCAACTCTGGTAGGGAGTGTTACCTGGTAATCCAACAGCGAAGCCGGTGAACAGCTTCCTCGCAGATGTGGTGGAGAGTCTGCCACTCCTGCGCAGACTGTCGGCGAGTACGGAGGACGCGAGCGCGCACAGGTACTTGCCCAGGTAGGGTAGGGAGGATAGCAGGCCGTTCTGTGGACAATTGATGGTTGTGAGATACTTGCTCTTGTGTTAACTCATAACTATCTGTGAGTCCCTATAATTGGCTATCTGTGAGTCCCTATAATTAGCTTCCTGTTTCCAGTTTAAATTTTATTAGTTTTTTTAGCCGTTGGTTCTCCAAATATATAAAATAAAAAAATAAAAATAACAGAATATCACATAATATGCGATATTCTGTCGATATCGTATTCACGCCTGTTTCACAGTCCCCGGATAAATATTTTCGTTAAAAAGCACAAAATCGGGAGTCATGGAGATCTAGGGGAGAGGCCTTTGCCCAGCAGTGGAACACCAATATAGGCTAGGAAAAAAAACAATATCCTTTTCTCCAGATATATAAAAAAAGGACAGCTAATATGCCATATTTTATACGACGTGGAACTTTACGATTTACCATCGCGTTCCCGTGGATTATCTTAATTTTCACGTCTTGTTTTAGCCAGAAAGTGAAATTTTCTTCCGAAGCGGACATTAATTTCACTTATGGTCAAGGGTGACGTAAAATCTTGTATTTAATTATACACTATCAAGTGAGAAAAGTAATTAATATTCAAGGAGTGGTTATACATTAAAACACAAGAAGCTGGAAGCCTTAAATCAACACGAGTTACTAATGGACCATTTCCGTTGCAGTATAATTTATGCTTAGATAATTGTCGCATTACTTATTTAATACGTAGATAGCATGTATGATTGTAAGCTCGAACTAAACCGTTAATCGTGATACCTAATAGTATAGTAAAGGACTATAGCGAATTCAGAATCCGATCGTTAACACGACTTTAGTTATAGTTAATCAGATAACCGTTGGTCCGCCGTGTGGTGACGGCAGTAAGAATACATTTGTCACCACCCCAACTCCTCCTGCGGGTGTCGTAAGAGTCGACTAAGGGATTGAAGTGTCACTGACCACTATTTGATAAAAGATTGATGATGGGCAGCAGCGTCATCATAGTGGACACATTACAGCGATCGCCAATCCGCTTGCCCAGCGTGGCGATTATGGGCATTTACCTCCTATTGCGTCTATACGCATAGTTAATAGGAGAGGCCTACGTCCAGCAGTGGACTATCATAGGCTGATGATGATGATGATGAATCAGATAACCGTTTAGTGTTATTTCCTTTCAGGTTATTCTTATTACGAAACGTCTGCAGGACCCCGGCCTGCGAAGCTGGAGGCTCGAAATTACATTCCCGGTGAGGGAATCTGTATGCTTTGCACATGATTGGCAGTATGTCGCCGCGAGATAGATTTTCGATCTTTTTCTCACTATATTAATAAAAGAGGGATGGATAGTCTATCTCGCGGCGACATATTGTTGTAAATATTTAAGTAATGTTTCCCCAGACACTAAAAACCTCTGACACTCAATATGTTTAAGTCACACTTAGGAACTTTTACTATGAGACCGACCAACCCCGAAATCGCGAAAAGAAACTGCCGTACCGTGGGACTAGGGCAATTTGTGTAAGAATCTCCCTTGATTTTTATTTTTCTTTTTATTAACTGGTCCAGACAACCGATTGTTTAGTCATGCGTACGCGCTAAAAATACCGCAGATTTTTTCTGGTCAGCAGTGCATTCACCCTGAGGCTTTCGAGCCTTGAGATCTGATTAATTATGAATCTGACCCGTTAAGTTGATATTGAGATATGGATCGTTTGGCTTGGACATTTGGTTGAATTATAAACGGATAGTGTTGTAATTTGGTAACTTGACATAGTTTTGCGCCACTTGAATGACAGTGTGATTGAAATGATGTGACAGGGCGGATTCTTTAGGCGTATTTAAGGTTTCAATTGATTCAAGTTTTAAGAATTCGCGTTGGTGTATTTATGAGTGAAATGATACTTCGTTTCATTCAATTGGACTAATTCTTTACTTAGTCGAACTTAAACTGTTATATTTTCTGTTTAGTATTAAATAGGTATGAGTTTACTACCTACATTGGAGCAGGTAGTAGTATGTAGGTAGTACACTCATATCTGTACCAGTCCCGTCTAATATGTTCACATTTTAGATAGTATGTCAAAAGTACAATTCAAAATTTTACTTTTCTTTGTAGCTCACCGTACCTAACCTACGTAGGTGTAAAGGGATTAAAATTCTGAACAACATGGTATCAAATCAACATTCCAATTTTTATTACTTTTCGAGCCCTACCAAGAACA
Source organism: Thaumatotibia leucotreta (assembly GCA_025490895.1). NCBI lineage: Eukaryota > Metazoa > Arthropoda > Insecta > Lepidoptera > Tortricidae > Thaumatotibia > Thaumatotibia leucotreta. The sequence continues at coordinate 22,209 of JALPQI010016037.1, read as the reverse complement.
GTATTCGATTAAAAAAGCCTTCACCGATTCCAAGAAGTCTTTCAACTATTTTTATTGCTGGTCAAAGACCTAACGAACACAACAATACTAAGACTCTAATATAAATGTAAAATACTAGCCTTAATCTTGACAGTTTTATTTTACGCTATGTAGATATTAGTTTCCCATGTAAGTAATGTTCAGATTATTTAATTACGCAATTTGATAGCCGCAGGACGACTCAATTGGTGAGACTGTAGTAACAAGACCTTACGGAAGATATGCTTCTAACAACTGTGTTATGTTTATCTCCTGGCTAAAGGTGCATTCAGACCAAACGAACATTCGCTATTCTAACCCCCCACTCTACGAAATTCGATCGTTACACAAAACGTAATTGGTTGATTTCGTAGAGCGGGGCATAGAACAGCGAATGCTCTTTTGGTCTGACCCAAGTAACAAAATGTGGTTTTGTAGTGGTTCCGGAGCCAAGTCTATAACAGGCTAGTAAAAGTTTACAACGACGGAAAAGGGCCCATTTTATACGCGTACTTTTGCTAATAAAACACTCATAGTAGACTGGGCGAGCACCACTTAGACCAATAATACACTCATAGTTCACCTACCCAGAACTATCTGCTCCCGCGAAGCCAACTAAGAGCGACTAATAGAACTAGACATGAGCACCTAAGCCCATAATATACTTATAGTCAGACTCCGGAGAACCATTTGCTCCCGCAAAGCTCACTATGAGCATATAATGGACCCATACAAGCCTGTAAAGTACACCCATATGATTTTTCTGTTGTGTTGTGTTGTACGTTTGTGGAGAAGAATAAATAAAATTAAGAGGTAAGTTAAACTATTTATACTTCATAATTATTCAGTCCACAGAATACATGTAATATTATACGTGCATACATGTTTGAACGGCAAACGCACGAGTATTTTCGGTGAAGTATATTGTGTTTTACATCTCAATTTTTGTTCGCCTTTTGAACACGGCGTATTTACTAAGATGTGTTTAAAAATAATATGAATCCTAACGCCATTGTCCAGCCATATTGGAACGAATTAGTGTTCCGCGTACAAATGCCTTATGTCTAATTTTTGTTTCAGCTGTGTCTTTGGTCAAAATATCATGGTCAAACTTTCCTCTTAAATGAACCGCTTTTTATAAACCGCTTCCATTTTTTTATATCCATTTTAGTTATTATTGAATAAAAACCCAATGCCTCAAAATAAATCAAAATGGCTGTGACTATGCGATAAATTTTAAAAGCAAATGTCTTCTTAAACGGACTTCACGAAGACATCTTTGGACACTAACAGTTTTACAAAAAACCTTTATATGGAAATTAAGTCTATAACAGCATTCGAAAGTCCACAATAATACCAAATGCATTAACTCTTAGTAGTCATACTTGCTAAGAACAAAATCGTGCACTTTATGATAAAAGCAAGCCGCTTTGCACAGTGATAGTAGGGACCAAACTGAGCGATTTGACCCGCAGCAGCGGCAGTTTCACCCCTTAGGAACAGAGATGGCGCCACTTCTTTGAAAAATATTTCAAAAAATTATACAAGCTAAACTAATGAACCGATTTAAATGTTTAATATTTCAAATGAAAGCTCATTTTACACGTTACTTATAAAAAAATAATTAAAAAATATGTATCAAATACTTTTGAGAAAAAACGGCATCTTAAGTTTTTTTTTACCTGATTTACAGTTTATACTTGTTTAAAAAAAACATTATGGAACATGAATATTTTTATGCTTGTGTATATTACTGAATAAATAACAAGTATTATTTAAAAAAACCGACATCGATACCTCTCATACTTCACAAAGTATGAAAGCTTGAATGTGAGTGTAAATTTCTTCAAAATATATTTAAAAAAATATACAAGCTAAACCATTCAATCGATTTCAATGTTTAATATCTCAAATAAAAGCTGGTTATAAACATTACTTATACAAAAATATTAAAAAATATAAACTTAATACTTTCGACAAAAACGGTATTGTAAGGTTTTTTTTTACTCGATTTTTCGTTTTTACTTGATAAAAAAACAATGTATTGAACATTAATAATTTCATGCATGTGTACTCGTAATTGTGTATATTATTGAATAAATGACAAGTCTTATTATAAAAAAAAACCGACACCGATGCCTTGGATTCTTCAAGAAATATTTAAGTAAAATAATTACTTATGAAGGTTCTTACAAAAAAATATAGATTGTAATGTAAAATGTGGAAAGAAACCGCTCAATTTTTTTAAATATAGCCTGCATTTTTAAGTATAATGTCCTATCTACACTCTACAATGTCTCGCGGGGTAAAGGGAGGCGGGCGTTTTCCTCCCTGCCCTCGACCCCGCCTTCGGCTCTCGCCCGAGGGACTAGCGGAGTGTAGATAGGACATCCCACTACTGGGCAAAGGTCTTCACTCTCCTTTTCCATTCGGTCCTATTATTAGCCACTTCCCACCAGTCAAGCTATTTTAATAAATAATCAACAAAACTGTATAAAGTTTTTTCTGGTGCTGAATGACAAAAAATATAACAAAACGAAAAGTAACAAAAAGCATTTATTCCAAAGATGAAGAACAGAGAATAATATAGTCCACATTTTTAAAATTTAAAAATCTTCTTCTGGTTCAGCGGTAGTAGATGTATAACTGAAAAAGAAAATTTGTTTTGAAGTACTCATTGGTCATCAAGGAAAATAATCCGAGGTCAGCATGCAAATAAACCCTGGATTGAAAATTACATTAACTTACCTTTGATTTGTACAGCCAACTTTGCATGATTTACATTGGGCTGTGCATGGTAAGCTGACGCGACGACACCCACAACGCATAGTTTCGCAGCCAGATTTGCAGCCACAATGATCCAAGAGACTTAATTGGGACCAAATCGCAGTAACTGCCGACCATTCTGGAGTCCAACTCTCTTTTTCCTTAGTCCATCCCCAAGAAGATGGACATGGTATGGAAACTTCTGGATTTAGAGCGTTTTCCCATATGTGGCCCGCGTGGTAAGCTGCTCGTAATTCATGTTTATAGAGAGCAGCTGATGTAGGTGGCAGGCTTGTCACTAGTTTGTTTTTTGAAGCAACCAAATCTTTGCAAACTTCATTAATGCCTATGTGTTCCGTCTAGCTATCATATAAGCGGCACGTAAATCTGGAAACAATTTGTAACTATAGCAAAACAATAACATTAACCTAAGGTTCCTTTTACCTACTAAAATTAAAATATGTAGGTACACACCTTTCCAGCTGTGCCATTACTTCTTCAGTGACAGCTTCAAGAGGGCTTGAAATAAATGCAAAAGCTGTAGTTAATTCAGGGTGCGACATCCATGTTTTGAGGCCAGATTTTTTACCTTTTGCATTAAAATAGGATGTTGTGTCACACCCTGTAAAAGCATGAAAGCCTCGAAGTGCATTCGATTTTTCCGGACCGAGTGTATTAGCTATGCTGTGCACGGCCACGTATCGGAGTTTTTTAGCTGTTCCAGTTAATAACCATAATTCTTGAAGGCCTTCATCTTCTAATACCTTGAAATATGATATTAACAACACCAATACATCCGTGTCAGAAGACCGAACTACAATGCGACTTGCTCCATGCACAACCATGTCTTTCGCATGCCAAACAATTCGACCATCAGCTTCTTCCATGTGCAAAGGCATTGTCTTTTGATAAATATCAGTACAAGGATCGTTTGAAGCAGTTATCCGGTGTACCAAATTTGTCAGCACTGTAGTATCAGATAAGTTGGATAGAGCTTCCCTGCCAAGAAAATCGAACAGTTCTGATTTATTTTGATCATTTCTCAAAAAATCTGACCAGTTACGTGGCAATGGACTGTGGGGTGAAACTTGGCGTCGAACTCATGTTCCTCTTTCTTCTCTTTCCTGCTTTTTAAGGCTATTTGAATAGTACAGGTCCCACACAAAGTCAATCCTTTTACATTTCAGTTGTTGTATGAGGTGTTGCATTTTCGGCTTTAAGTCATGTGCAAAGTATTCTGTGAAGCGCGATTGGCGGTAGGACATTGACCTCCGCCACCGCAGCGCGTTTACCGCGCATATTCAAACTCAAATATTTCTTGAACCGTTGAAGGTATTGTTGTGCAGTTTTTTTTATATAATTTGGTATTAACCAAGCACTAAAGCCATTTGTTAAACATAAAGTTGTTGCATACATTTTTTTTATGAAATCAGGTAAAAACTACTAATTGACTAAGAAAAAAAAACTTGAGATGCCGGTTTTTGTCGGAAATATTAAATGTATGTTTTTTCAGTATTTTTTTATATAATGTACATAATTTGAGCTTTCATTTGAGATATTAAACATTTAAATCGGTTAATTGGCTTAGCTTATATGTTTTTTTGAAATATGTTTAAAGAAGTGGCGCCATCTCTGTTCCTAAGGGGTGAAACTGCCGCTGCTGCGGGTCAAATCGCTCAGTTTGGTCCCTACTATCACTGTGCAAAGCGGCTTGCTTTTATCATTAAGTGCAGCATCCGGGCAAAAAATGGCCTTAACAAGTATGACTATAGAAGAAACCATTAAAGAACTAATTGACTTGTAATTGACGTTTAAATTTTACTAATACACCGCTATAAGGTCAGTATTAAGTAAACAAGGTTCTAAGTGCATTTAGTTCTATAAACTACTATTACTAGCTTATGAGACTTGTAGCAGATTTATAATTACTTCTTGTAGACGATTATAAGTGTAACTTACTGGAGTATGTATTCTCAAGTGTATTTAAACCTTTGCACCACTTTTATAGGCCTTCTTAACCTTTACTGCGTCTATAATTTTTTTCTATACACGGCTATAAGTCAGCTTATAAGAACAGATGTACTATAAAACTAAACAAACTCCGTGGAACCTGTTATCAGGTTTGTGGTAAAACCTAGAACCATTAAGAGAGAGGTACTAGTGCTGTAAGCCTATAAACTGTGCACTACAGGAGAATTTTGTTACTTGGGGAATGCACCTTAATGGGACTGAATAACAAGAAATTCTTGATTCACCCTTATTCAGTCAGTGTTAGTATTATGTTGTCTATTATCAATGGTGATCAAATAAAAGCGGCCACCGCCCTAAAATATCTAAGCACTATGCTAACGCTATGATAATAGAGACCTGTTCAGATGTTTGTGACCACCCTGACCGCTTTGATACATCTGGTAACGACTGTACATAATTATATCACTAAAGTATCGCTGTGAGTCATCGATTGAGGTTGGACCCAGTGTTAGAGGAAAATGGCAGTTCAGAGAACTGATAATAAAATTATGCGTGTGTTAAACGGGATTGAGAGGAAAGTGGCTTTGGTATTTTAACCGCATTATCCTTATACCCGTTTCATAAATGTCCATCGCAATTAGTTGATTACTCCTTGGTTAAGTTATTAACCTCGTTAAAGGATGGATAAAGCATTTGTAACGGGCAACTTTCGCCATAGCTGTTGGTAGTGATCGATCTGCGGTGCCGGCGCCATTGTTCGGCGCCAGCGCGAATTATATTGATGTTCTTTATTAAAAAATAATTTATTTAGAAATGTTTGAATAGTATGGACGTATAGTTGCTATGCTGGGCAAGCGCATTGGTAATGGAAGAATTGTGAGAGGTCTACGTTAGGTACAGCACAAATCAACCTAGTCCCACGGTAAGCTCAATTAAGGGTACCAGGCGACGATACGTATAATGGATAGGTACATATAGATACTCTAATACATAATGCAGCCATGACCAAGGAACAAATATTTGTGTTAAATAAATACACAAATAATGCCCTCGCCGGGATTCGGGAACCTCCAGCTTCGTAGGCAGGGTCACTACCAACTAGACTACGGAGGCTGACCAATACGAATGGGCAATAAATAAAATAGTGCTTAAAAGTTGTATCAGCGTCTGCTTTAAAAGCTGATTTAGCCTGCAATAGTCTTACTGTTTATTTTAATTGTTGTGTATTTTAATTTGTTTCCGGTAACCAAGGGCTGGCTGGAAGAGATTGCTCTATAGCGATAAGACCGACTAGTATGTGCCTCTATGTAGAATCATTTGTTTTGTTGTATTAAGGTTTGCAATAAAGAGTATTCCATTCTATTTATTTAGCCGTACGGTGACGGCAGTAAGAATTCATTTGTCATCACTCAATTCTCCCCGTGGGCGTAGTAAGAGTCGACTAGGCCATCGAAGTGTCACTGCCATTCGTTGACAGAATTGATGATGGCCAGCAGCGTTAGCATAGTGGACACACTACTGTGATCTACTATGGCCTGGCCACGACATTGGTCTAAAGGTGCATTCAGACCAAACGAACATTCGCTATTCTAACCCCCTACTCTACGAAATTCGATCGTTACACAAACGTGATTGGTTAATTTCGTAGAGCGGGGGATAGAACAGCGAATGCTCTTTTCGTCTGAATGCACCTTAAGACGACCGTCGCAGAGTGAATCCATAAGTAGAAGCGAGGTGCCGATATCGGATATCGGAACTCCCTCTCGCATGTATGATTTCCTGCTCCGCCGGTCGCCTTAGTTAGACCACAGTCGTGGCCAGGACATAATGCATACTTAATAGGAGATACCTAAGTCCATCAGCGAACTGAGATTTGTAAGTTTTTATGAATAAGGTTAGATTACCAGTGTAATTTTCGCACCCTCGCATTTGACAGTCGGCGCCGGCGCCAGGCGTCTGACGCCTGCACAAATTGCGCTGACTAATGACTGGTACTGATGCGAGCGTAACTGTTTTCGCTGGCGTTATGTTTAACTGTACCATTTAAACTTGTATCGTTTAATATTATGATCCAGACGACCTTAGTAATTAGGTAGGTACAGGCAACTGCAAAAGTTAGTACATATATCACACAGACAGTAACTGGGAAGGTAAGATGAAATAGTACATTAAGATACACGAGCGTAAAAAAATAAGTTTGAAACGATAAGTAAACGCACATCGATAAACACGTCTAAAGAGAGTGTTTCAAATCGACACGAGTTTTTTCGAACAGATGGCTCACTGAAGTTTCGACGTGACAAGAAATGAACCACTTCTCGCACTAGTGCGTAAAAAAGCACCATCCATACTAAAGACGGGTTTTACTATTAAGTACGTGAGAAAAGGAAATTATTTCTTCTTTTCTTTCTTTCTTCTTTCTTTCATGTTCGAACATAATTATCATTTAAAATTAAGATGTGAAACACATGTTCCACTTCCTCGTATTTCACTTGCCCCTCTATTTAATTTACCCAACTTGACTTTACCTGAAAAAATATTGAATAAGTACCAAGTATAAATATATTACTTAGTAGTTATATTATAACATTAGTGTAAACCATAGGTACATTAATTTATCAGGTCGATATCAGGTACATACTCATTAGTTGGCCACTTTCTTGAGGGTAATCTCAGCCTAGACCGTAAAATCGAGATCCAGTTATCTGGCGCCAGGAAACTGTAATACCTGCCTAATCAATAAAAAATAGTAGCTAAAGTACGCTTAACAGTCTAATTTTTTTTTATGGCAGTGAAAACAGAGATAAACGGTCATTAGATATAGGTAAATTCACTAAAGCTGGCACGAATGGAATGAATGAAATGAATGACGTCTATCGTGTGCGTAGGTACTGTCGTTTTGACATTTACACGTAGATAGGTACTTTCTGTCACTTAATCAATCCATTCGTGCCAGCTTTCGTGAATTTACCTAGGTATACAGATACTACCCTAAAAATGTATGTAATCATTTCATGTTTCCCCAGTAAATTATATGTTACTATCAACAAATAACACCAACTTATTTCAGCCTGAGATTTCTGCCCGAAAACAAATCATTTCAATTTCAAATAGTTTGGGGTAAAATATACATGAACATATTTTAATACTTTTAGCGGAACGGTACGTACGTAATTTAAGTCGGTAATTGCTCGACATTTTTGATCATCCATTAAGAGGATCGTCTTCAAGGAGTACCCCCGACCAAAGCCCGACGTGTATATGAACATAAACAAAAACATGAGATAGCAGCGGACGTATTCCTTCATGTTATACATTTACTTCCCCTGCTGTAATTATTTCCCAGCCTGTAATTAAGGACGTCCCAACATGCAATTTCTGCACTAACGATGGGGGTGATTGCACTAATAGTTTTAAATGAGCTTCTTGGAACATATTTTATTAGTCTTTACAAATTAGTGTCTGCCTGTATAATTTAAAGATAGAAAATGTTTTCATGAATCCATTGGTGAAGCTTGCTTTGATTGGATCATTCAAGTCTCATTAGAATAGAATCAGGTAAGCTAGTTAACCCGTATTTACCAATTCAAATATGAAGTGAAATGGGTTGATCACGAAAGTCAACGATTGCTCGACATGTTTATGGGTCGAAACAAGGGGGTCGTCATCAGGAGTACCCTCGGCCAAAGTCGACTTGTACCCGTTCCAATAAGAATTCGAATATTTAGCAATATATTTTATATTTGGGTAGGCAGCGCATAGGCGATTTTTTGATCACTATGTCCATGGGCCTCAGTTACTGCTTTCCATCAGGTGGGCTGAGTGCTCAGTTGTCTACCTTCGTCACATAAAAAAATTCCATACATTTTATTTAATTGACAGGTATTCATGTCTTATTAGTTAAACTAGTTAGTACACTTGGGTTCTTATCTGTACTTTTGTCCGTTCACCTCCCGCGATTGTGTGAACATTAGTATTCCATGGGAGACCTTGGTTAGCGCTATGTTCACAACTCAACGCAGACATAAATCTTACATTCTTGCTATATCAACGAGTTAATAAGTTTCTGTGATTATGTTAAAGACAGGGGTAGTGTTCAATGGCTACAACACTTAATAAGAAACCTCCAGCTTCCATTAAAGGGGGGTTAACATTATTACATTTTAATTAAACTAAATAGGAAATTACGTGTTCACTTTAATAATAATTTAATACAAAGTTCCCATGGAGAATGAAAGGACGTGTTTTGTATATTACTAAGTACCTAACCTACCTACGTCATCTATTGGCTTTTCAATATTTTTATGGCGATTAATCAAATTAAAATGTTTACAAACCCTGATTTAAAAATATCTACAGATCATTATCGCGTAAAAACATTTTCCCAATCAGAAAACCATACTAAATGTGCTCTCAAGTGGATCACATCTATTTTCGTTACTTGTAGGTAAACACGTAACAGTTGACCATCCATTACTTCATATAACCATGTCAGTTTCAAGTGTTTTCAACCCTGCTACATCATGACGTCAACAGATTATAACAATCGTGACAAACACTCGACTGGCTACACTACGCTTATTACCATGTAACCCTGTATGTGTATATAATGTATATTATTCAGCGTACCGTGAAGATAATGACAAACATTTTCTGTTTCAGATCGTGTGGTAAAAGATAAAAGTAATTGCTGTGATTGTGGTCGTGTTGTGTAAGTTTCCTAGAACTGTATATAGTAACTTATATACTTAATAAGCTTCGTGAGCTAATGTACAACGTATTATTTTATTGATTACTGAGAAGATTACTTCCTATCTATATTTTTCCAATACGATCAAGATCATTATCATTTCCTATGGTCTAGAAAAAGATTACTGTAAGTAATGCTATGTTGTCTATAGTATAATTGATAAAAAAATGTACCTAAAGCTTTTTAATATTACAGTAGTCACACGGTAATAAACGGAAATATACTCCTGTATTCACAAAACCATGTAACTAATGTGAAAGACATATGAGATCTGAAAAAAGTTTATGAATAGGTATCGCTATAGCTATTTTCTGAATTAGGGAATTACTCACTCAACTCAAAGATACTTAAGGAATATTATATGCATAGATACTGGAGCCTTAGTTGTACGGTTCCTGCGGCAGAGACCGTATATGAAGTTTTGTTCTGAACCAATTTCAAACTTTCCTGAAGATACTCCCGTGAAACCGCAATGCGAGATGTTTAATGTTGGTAAATGATGTTTCATTAAAGCTTCATGTTTATTATTTTATTTGGGATGCAGTGGAAAATATGAAACTGAATATTGAGAAATATCGCAAATTTATTTTATTTAGTATTTCAATTAATCTTTTTTAATATTATTTCCTGTTTGACGTCTCATGTAGGTACCTAAATTAAATTAGGAATATTTAATTGATGCCTGGCAACACTGTACGCCTAATAGTTCGTGAGATATGTGGCTTCTAGAAACGTTTTTTGCACTAAATACCTACCTATTATTATCGTTCTAAGAAACATTATTGTCATGATTACAAATTTAATTAAAAAAGATAGCATTTTTTTAAGCGGAAATTGAAGTTTTTTCTAATAAGGAAATATTTAATGATGGGAAAATTGTCAAAGGCCATTCATTATGTACCTATAGAAAATAGGAGGAAAGGTCATAGATTAGCATGCGGGTGACGGGAGCCAACCTCGATAAACTGTAGCCTTGCTAGTTTCGTGCTAATTTAAATTTGGGTTAAAGGAATTCAAAAACAGCCAATTCAAATTGTCAACACACGAGAGAGTTAAAATTAAAATATCATCAAATCAGTCACGAATTGTATTTATGACTACAGGATTTTTTGTTAGTAACTAGAAATGGACGTGCAAAATGCGAAACCAATAATCAGTGACATAAAACATTTTTTAAATTTAATTTTAAGCACGTGTGCTGTGTATGATAGGTACTTGTACGGGGTTGCATGGACCCCGTATATCAGTACCTAAACGCGTTAAGGGTTATCTATATTTTCACAAAATAAGTTCGTGCAACTCAAAAAAACTAGGTATTTATTTCCCATATAAGGTCACTTACGCGTCAGATTACATTCTTATGTTTATTGCATTCTCGGATTGCAATGTTTTGCCGGAATGTTACATAATTTTCATTGACATTCTTTTATATAAATGCGGAATTCAATTTAGCCACGCATTCGTCCATGTAATACGTATTTATTTATTGCAGTCGTTTGACATCTCACGAGACTAATAAATATGTATTTTTATGGCAATCAAGTAAAGGTGAATGGTGAGCAGTTACTGTAACCCATTTATGCCTGGAGCTTTAGATGTGTCACAAGCACATTGCCGACCTATTACGATTTCCCATTTTCGTTCTCAGTTTTTTAATCATGTACAATCAGCTGCAGAGAAAATTAGACCCCCTTAATTTATATGCAAGGGGCTCTACTTTTCTCTGCAGCTGACTGTACCTTGATTTTGGAGCTGTTTCGCAATTTTTTATTGAAGAGCCAACTTTTTGTTCACTATAATAATCAAATATAATACAATAAAAATAATAAACAGTATGTAAGTTATAATATCACAAAATCTAAACAAAATTGTCTTTTTCATACACTTTAACCGATTGATAACGACATTTCGTATGAAAGAGCCATTTTTTTTGAGATTTCTGGTTTAGCTCCACCTAGTTATTCAGTACCTATAACCTACCAAATCACTCCGTTCAAGGTTTTCAGTGGCTCGTGTAACACCCTGTATATTTGTCAAAACATTTTTTTTTTTGTAATAAGCACCAATAGTTCATATTATATCAATTGCAATTTATGTGCGTTAATTTATTATTAACGATTTTCACTTTCAAATGCATACTGGACTCTTAACAGGCGCGGATCCAGGGGGGGCCCCCCCCCCTCACGCTGGACTTATGTATGGCTAGGTGGTGTTTGAAGTGTAAAATACTATCATATCATAGGGCAGTGCCCCCCCCTCAACGAAGTCCTGGATCCGCGCCTGACTCTTAATTACGCCACGGGTAACATACAATTAATAATCACGACATATAAATCATATTTATTGTTTCTGGTTATGGAACTAATATGGTCGTCAGCTAACATAATAGTATTAGGTATTAGCACTTAGACATTTTATAGCCCCATAAAACGAGACCTAGACGTCTGGGCTAGACACTTAAACCTTAATGATCTAACCGTCCTGGGAGTCCTTCACAAGCTTAGCTGTTGGCAGCATAGTTTGCATACTATTGTTGAATATTAACTCCTCTATTCCCGACTTGTGACGTCCCCATAACGTTACGACTCAAATGTGGGTCGTCGGGAGCCAGGGACAGTTTTAAAAAAATACTGATTTCTTTAGAAATCAATGGTTTTCGAACCATTTGGCGGAAATGACTATTCGATATGTTCATTTTTATGTAGTACTTAATAGTGTGCAATGAATGTCTAATAGTAATAATACACAATTGGTTTTGTATGGAAGTTGGACCATTGAGTCTGCCTGCGACCATAGGTGTAACGTCATGTCCGAAACATCAGGATAATAGTAAACGTAAATTTAGGCGATTTAGACCCATTTGTATAATTGTGAGTTGAATAAGCCACGATAAACGAAACGATAAAAACTCAAGCAACATAAACCCTCAAGACATAATATAGAGTATAGTGTGGGACTATAGGCCTAAACCAATAAAATAACTCTGGTTTATCATTTTTAAATAGACATGTTACATTACATGTCTCCATTTTAGAATACTAAATATTTTTCTATAATAAATAAACTAAAACGGCATGTAATATAAATATCTAAATAAGTCAATGACAAATAAGGCAAGTTAATTGACAAATGATCGGCGCAAACGCAGTCGCTTTAAAGTGACCGCTAATGTGACCATGTTGGGGTCATAATGAGACTGTCCCAAATTGGTTAGCGTATTTATGGATCTTCAAATATTATGACGTGAATATTAATATTTAATATGACGTTTGTTAATGAGAGGTGTTAGAATTTATTGTAGTGCATATTTGTATAAGACTGGTGTAAAATTCATAATCAAATATTACATCTAAGGAGATGCGTTGGAGGTGTTAATCCATTCTCTACTTATTTACTTGTGAGCTCAAAGGATGTTCTAATGTGCCTACACTCTGAAAGTCAACTAAAGTGTATCTTAATACTGGGTATCTGTAATCAACTTCTAAGCCACTTTAGCTCAGCTTAGATATATTATTTATATAAACGACGAGGCGACGTGGTGTATGCGAATCCGGTATACGGTAAACTTACTTAAATAACATATTCTGTTTTGTTAAAGATGTTTGATTTTTAAGTCACCAGAGGGTGCTGATAATAGAGTTGTAATTCGAAATTTGTGCATATTTTATTATATCAGTCTACGAGGCATATATAATTTTTCATCACACCTGTTCGGTAAGTGCGCCAATACGCTGCGGTGATGCGCTGTGTAGGTGCGTCATTACGTCCTAGTAGGCCGTTAAGGATTTTCATACAACATTACGTCGCACTAGCGCGGTCCGGCGCACGCCGAGATTTCTTTTATGAAAATGATGAAATTAAGTCATCCCTGATTTAGACCATTTTAGAGTAGTTTTGTGAAAATATATTGTTTTATTTACTTTTTTGCATCACAGGTGTGATGAAAAACATTGTGTGTACCACGGGCGGTACAAGAATTATGAACTCGTGTGAAGTAAAGCCCGCGCCTTCGGCTTGGGCTTTACTTTCACACTCGTTCGCATGTTTTCGGGGATGTAACTCAAGCGTCATATGTCGACGGCAGTCCTAGCATAAAAGTATGTTTATAAATAGTCACGCGCGAAATGGTTTCCTAGTTTCTTACTAACTGTATTGATTAATAAGAGAAGGGTAATCGGACTGGGGCGCTTGCTCCTGAATACTTTTGTGCTAAAGGTGCACTCTTGTGTGTATGTGTTGATTTTTAAATTGAATATTTGTTTAATTTTATGTTACGATTGAAAGTAGTCGTAAGAATGATTAGTTATAGGTTAATATGTCAACAGGACAGGATCTAGAATTCGTCTGTCACATGTCTCTTGTATAGGTATACAAAATAATATTAATATTGATCAAAGCTAGAAATGTTTCTTTATAAACGATTTCTCCCGACAATTTCCTTATTTAATTTTTTTGCACATCTTATATCTAAATATTCGAAATTTGATAGCTTCAAAGACTTGGAATTTAATTAAAAAAATGTATCCACGTTCTCCTACATTTTACCCCGGCATGATTACGTATACCTACTCCTGGTTATATAATATGTGATACTCGAGCTTGTTTTTCCACTTTATGTGCGCTAGATTATGTACAGGGCTTTCGTAACTAATGGTGCTTAGCCTAGTTCCCGTCTCCTATAACTCCTAAAGGGTACCTAGGATAATAAATATGAATATGCTAAATACTTCTCGGTCTTGGTATTAGTATTGTCAGTAACAAGAAACGACTCAATGTTGTCGTTTATTATATAAATATTTCCATTTCAATGCTCTTCATGTCTTGGTATTCATTACCTTGTCACGAAATTAAATTCACTAATGATACATGTTCTTTAATATTCAGCTGTACAAACAAGATTTTACCTAATATTGCAATCCTTTTTAACCTGAATTGAATTACAACTTACAACCTAAATTCCAACGCGCCAGCTCCTTTTCTGTCAGACAATGACATATTTATAGCCTTAAAGAAAAATCTGTCAATTCCAAGAATTTGCCTCACAAAATTCTTATGGCGCAAAGTGCACAGCTAATTATTGAAACATCAAATTAACGTGCCAGCCATAGATAGATAAGGATCAAAAAACAATTAAGACTAATGATGATCTTGGCCTTCAAATTTGCAAAATCATATTCCGTTTTTGAGGTTAATATGACAAATAATGGGAGCAAATTTCATGATTTTGGCCTTAATCGGCTGTCAAAAAAACTGGTAGTAAATTAATCGATTTCACTGGTCAGCAAGGTGTGGAAACCTGCTGGCTATAAAAGCTGAGGTTGACTACTTTTGGCTGATGCAATAGGGTGGGAGGCTTGCGTTATGCTTGTTTACCAAGTATGTTGTATGCACGACTGTCTCCAGCCGATTCCGACTCCTTGCTGTATAGCCAAAAGGTTCACATTTGGAAAATGTTGGCTGCACCACAACTGCCTGATTATTCAGTACTTAAGTTTAGAAATATTTTAAACTCGAGTCAGGTTTTGAAGGATTTCTATAGATGGATTTAAATTAATAACTTGTTTAGGACTGATTTTATTGCAAAAATATTTATAACTGTAGGTATGGTAGGTAGGATAAAAACTATCAATGCTGAATTACGCGAAAGAACAATGTAGTTATAATTTACATTTTCGACGCATGGCACGTTATTCGCCACCCAACACTAATTAGATGGTGATCTTCCGTAAATGATTGATTAGTAATGTCACATGCATACTTATGATACCTATTATTTATTTAAAGGTAATTTCCCTGCAAAGGTTTAAAAAACTTATAGGGGATTACCATTTAATCTACAAACGCCAACTATTTTTTTACAATAGATCATTCATCTTCAATTAACTATCTATAACAATAACTGCCACTAACAAAACTGTACAACTTTACTTTCCCAACTCCATTCAACGAGAGTATGAAACATAAGCCCTTTCATGCAAGTGGCGCCGTACTTGTATGAAAGGGAAACACGTGGACGCAAAGTAAATGAACTGGTAACGGTTGCTATGTTTATTGTGTATATGGAACGTGTTATGAGAACCAGGGAACTCCTCAGCAGCGAGTCGACTCGAATATATTTTCATCCTTAACATAAATCGAGTTAGGTCCAAAGTTAAGCAATCGCTTTATTCAATGGCTGTCTTTTGTGAAGAGTAAAATAAATATCAGTTAATTTACGACTGTTTAATAATATCGATTTTTTGTAGTTATTAAAATGATATGAACCGTTTAAATACTTATATCTGAGATAAAAGGTATTTGTCTCATATGGAAACTATAGCGCAATGTCTCAAGTTCGTATTGCGCGCCTTTGAAAAACTTGGTCAAGACGTATCTCAATTCTCTTAATTGCATATAATAAATAATAACCCTATTAGCCTGAATCAATATCTTCCGGTAATATTTTAGTATAAAAGTGACCGCAAAGTCATTATAACAAATCACATTTTAATTACCTATATGAATATTAGGCACATGCAGAATGATGCATATTTGTCATTAATTTCGTAAGCCTAGTAGTAGCAATGTAACGGTGTTTGAATTAGACAAACACCGTTACATTTCTTTGGTCGGTTTATAATTGCCCGGCATATGCCACTTAATAGGTTTGTAATTACTCAAATCAAAACGTGACCTATCTACGCAATGTAATCAAAGAAATGTCTTAATTAATAATATTTCTGTATTACAACATGTTATTGCGACACGAGTTTAATCGCACCATAAAATTGCCGAGCAAATCGCGACCGACATGTCGGAACAAGTCCTGTCCTTTCGCTGGCTATTTATATGGTCACACTATCGTATCGCGGGCGTGCCGATGACGTCATAACTGAATTACCTTAGACATCGCAAAATCAACTTTATCTTTAAAGCTCTAAGCTTTCATAATAGAACGGTTAATATAAATGTAATTTAGTCTATGGTATATTTTTATACATTCAAATTTAGACTTAGGTGCAAAAGAGGAATGGTTGAAAATAGATGGCGTAGATTAAATCGGATATAGATTAATTTCAATTAGTGCGGAAACTTCTAAAACATATTAATCGTGTATATACCGTGCATAATGTTGCACCTTGCTTTCCGGTTCGACTCGTGAACGATAAGTTACGTGTGTAGGCGTGATAATTGATAAGTTGATAACGGTTTAATGAGACTTTTATTGTGTCGGTTTCTAAGAAAATACATGCATTTCCTGTTCCTACGTACGTAGAGCACAGAAAACGGAATATACCTACCAGTAAAGTTCAAAATACGTACAAAGCTGTTACCCAGAAAAAAAATGTACTATGGATAAAATTACGTAGGTTTATAAGATCGTCCCTCTTAGTCGCTAACAATAAGGGCGGAATTAGCTTGTATCTTTGTATAAATTATCGCCTTTAGCGATCTTATGGTTAGTTTGTGTTTGTGGATCGTTTTACTAAACTAGCTCACATTCACATAATAAATCCGGAAATACCGTGATAGTTTATTTCATAGTTTCGATGTGCAAGTCCTGAAGTGTCTAAATATGATATGATTTTGTCAGCCTCCGTAGCCTAGTTGGTAGTGACCCTGCCTACGAAGCTGGATGTTCCGGGTTCGAATCCCGGCGAGGGCATTCTTTGTGTATTTATTTATCACAAATGTTTGTTCCTTGGTCATGGCTGTCTATGTATTTAAGTATCTATATGTATCTATCTATATCGTCACCTGGTAACCACATCACAAGCCTTAATTGAGCTTACCGTTTGACTAGGTCGATTTGTGTAAGGTGTCCCAAGATATTTATTTTTTATTTATTTATTTATTATTTGGCCTACTTTTAACCCTAACCTAGCATAATTGGAGATATTTGGCGATTGTGTCTAGTTGCGGCGATTCCCTTGTCTGTAATTTTTACTAAACCATGGCGTAATAAACCAGGATGAAACAAATACAACAAGAAAAGCCGACCCCAAGTAAATGGGATAATATGGTCTGGAAGGAAGAAGATACTAGACAAGAATACGTACGTGTTTGATGCTATAATGCAGGATGCTCTCGATGTAGGTAGGCAGCTGGTTGACCACGGTGAAGTAGCCGAAGACAGAGCAGCCGTGGGTGATGATGATGGCCCAGACGGGCGGAGAGCTGAGCATCTGACCCCAGGGTACTGGCATGTGCTGTGGACAATGTTAGTGGTAACTTTAATTGCTCTAACCTTTATTTATTTTATTTATTAGGCACACTAAACATACAATCAACATTCAATAGATGTGCAGCCTAAAGGCCCGGCCACGACATTGGTCTAAGGCTGCGACCATATATAACATGGACGTCTAACGCCAGCTCAAGAACGCCCCCAAAACCAATTGTTCAATTGTGCCAAGATGGGCAGGACATAGCGCTTTTCGTGACACCGCGCATATTTCGGCGCAACAGCTTTGACCAATGTTTATTGAATATCGCCAATCAAAACTTTGATTGACCAATCACAACTATTTTTAAATGGCGGTTTAAGTTTTTATAGGTTGACATTCAAATTCATTGCCGTGATGCATTGAACAGGGGGTGACACTTGTCAACTAAAATTCAGGACCGTTTTTGAAAGGCAATTTAGTATGGCGTGCGGCTTCCATGTTTTATTTATTCGTAGGTCTAAGGCGACCAGCGGCGAGCGAATGCATGAGTTGCAGCGGGATGCCGATATGGGTACTCCCTCTCGCACGTATGGTTTTCCGCTAAACCGGTCGCCTTATCCCAATGTCGTGGCCGCGGCATCGGCACAAGCCTAAGCCTAAGCAAAAAGATGCTCAAAAATATGTACCAATGCATTTTAATTCTGTGTAATAAGAACGTCGTAACATATTGATACAAAAACAATAACAAAAATATAAGACAGGATTTAAGTAGAAATGTTGCCGTAAACAAGTATGCTGGCATGACTAAAAAGAGAGAATGAAAACATCCTAAAACTAACTTAACGTTTGGCCTAAATGAAATTGATACAGTAATGTAAATTTCCATTTAGGGCAAAAGTAATCTTTGATGATCGTTCCCGTATTTTATCAATGATTTTTAGATTTTCTAACGTTAGCCTTTTTTTAGATACCGCAAAATTTACCTACCGATTAAAACGATCCATGCAAATCAATTTACTAGCTTATGAATCAATATACATGCATTCCATATATCACGGTAAACTGCGCTAGCTTACATAATATTAGTGACGCTTATTTCCGTCATACTACAAATTACCTACCTACTATGATTCAGAATAGGTATTAAATATATAATTTACTTTTACTTTATAAGCTGGTGTGATGGTTCTATGTAAATTATAGAATACTATAATAATCATTTAATATTCTGTATACTAGTAGTATAATAATGACATAATAATATGCAGACATAGGTATATCCCCAGAGTGTAAAACGTAAAACGTTTTAAGAGATGTCGAGTCATAATTTTCTTTTATTTTATTTTATTATGTAGGAATTAATATATATGATAAGTTTAAGAATTTAACTAATTATTATTAAGGATCTTGTATTTAAGAAAACAAAACTTTAAAAAAATTAGAAAAACATTAAATTTATAATTATAACATTAATTTTCAATTGTGTAATTTATTGGTTATTATATTAAATAGGACTGTGAATACTTTGGGCTTGCGCATAAATCTAAGAAAAATATGGAGTGTAATGATTCTCGCGATTAAGAGAATTCACAACGGAATTTAATTACTTATGTCTACAGTGGACTATAAGAATTCTATAATTTGGTTGAAGAAATAATATGGATTTGACTGGGCATGTCTCATATGCATTTTATGAGCCATGTAGACGTCTAAAATTCTCCGAGCGGCAAATATTACATTAAAATGCACACAATAAAAACGCGATTACATAACTAAAAATGCATTGGCAAACGTTTTGAAGGTGTGGCAAAGTCAACATGCATCGTTGACGTCACACCACATACTCAAGGATGCGCCAACCTTGCTAGTAAGCCGCGAAAATAGATCGGCATGGGAAATATTTGCGATTTATCGCGACAATCCGAGCGTCGTGGTCTGGATAATTTGCGCGCTCTGGATTTAGGTCTGAAGTATCTTAAATCCTAAAATCGAGCTCTGCGTCTGTCATTCTAAACGTAGAGTCGTCTGGGGTAAACGTACGCAGTAGGTAGGTAGCAATACGCAATCTCATTCATTTCAATATAAAATAATGAATATGAATAAGTTTTTAAGCTAACATGGTCACCCATTTAGATTATTAGTACAACTTAAAACTCGCAATTCGTCAGTCATTCCGTGAAGATGGCATTTGCAAAAGTGCCGAAATATCGGTTGCTTAATAATTACAATTTATATGGTAAATATCCCGTTTGAAATCATACCTACTCATAAATTTCAGTCCAAAATTGATTGCGTACACTTGCCCACTTGGTTACGGGTACGTTGTTACGTACCCACATGACTCTACCATGGAATGACAAAGGCAGATGCTCTAAATATACAATGTTGTTCAATTCCAGATATTTTTTAGAACCGTGGACGCTTTGATATATCCGATGGCGATTGTATTGACTAGATATTTTCGTAGTGACACTGATAAATATCTTCTAACCACCCTGTATAGAATATAATTATACCCAAGTCAGATTAGCAGTGGAATTTTAAATAAAACAGACGATTTTATTTTTTTATCGTGAGATCAAACAAAATGAATGCTATTAGATCGGTATGTGAAATATCTGCGATATATTCGCCAAGATTAAGCAGTGCGGCCTGAATAATTCGTAATTTAGGTCTAGACAGATAATGAGAGCGTATTTTCGAATTAAATCGAAATTTTATTCCGCGGTGATGATAAAGAAATACTTTTCTGGGAAATTAAAATAAAATGAAGCAGGCGTGTTGTTACTTTTAGATGCGTAAGTAATTGATAGAAAATGTTGAAGATGTTATATTTTATGTCTAATATTACGCCATCCCCAGTTATCGCATTATGTACTGTAACGGGCTATAAAATAGGTATCTACTTTTTCTATTTTGGTATACCTTTGAGCATGGTATCTTTTTAAATGTAACTGCTACGAAAATAAACATTTTGACTATATTTAATTTGTGATTCGTCTTTTACCTACAATTGAACGGAAGTCTAAGAAATCGTTCCGTGAACACATTATGTACATGAATTAAATACATACACGTTCTAACAAGTTTTAATTTTTTATGTAAACTTAAGCCATTATTTGTACAAATGGCCGTGACGCGCAAAAACGTTACAATGAACACTAATTTTGTACGGTCTTAATTATAATAAATGGCGCATAATATTTATTTACAAATTCAAATTTGATTCTAGAATATTTAAGTGATTTACCAGCCTAATAGAGAGTACTCTTTACTTTTCATGGGATTGTTAATATAACATTGAGACAACTAAGATGGTAATTTAATACTCAAAAATTCATGCTATTTTACTGCTTTTTTGGTTTCGTCATAAGGGTCGATTGCAAAAAAAAGTACATAAAGGCCTTTAATGAAAACAAAATGTAACGTCCTAATTTATGTTACAAAGTGAAATTCTGTGTAAGAAATTTTGGCACTGAAAATTTTCTATGAGCGATCAATAATACAAACCTATATCTTTTAAATTCGTCCCCATTTACTACTGCCGAAGTATCAGTGTACTACAGAGTCTACAGACATGAGTAAAAAGTAGATACATATTGCCCTGGACTGTACCAATAATTTGTTAATTGTTTCTTTTCTTTGCGTCGTTTTCCTAAGGAAAGGTAGAGCCATCGAGAGATAATCTTTGGCTAAAGGTGCGTTCAAACTAAAAGAGCATTCGCTGTTCTAACCTCCCACTCTACGAAATTCGATCGGTACACAAACTTGATTGGTTGATTTCGTAGAACGGGCGCTAGAACAGCGAATGCTCTTTTGGTTTAAACGCACCATAAGATGCCGGGTGCAAGTAGGGAGAGTCTAATACAAACACACGCCATTCACCAAACACCAACCATCCCGCTTATAGGTCCTTACAACTACTATATAATAAGTATGTACGTGGCTCACACCGAAAATTTCGGGAATGACCCACTTAGAGATCACTCAGCATACAGAAACAATTATTTTCTGAAAGTATAACTCTTTAGTTTAGTATTTTTTTGAGGTATAATTTATTCGGTTAACACCTGTATTTTAGGATTTCTTGTCATTTGAAAATTGTGTGTCGGGCGATTTTACGAATTTCGCCCAAAATGTTTATATTGTAGCGTTTTTACACTACTTTCAATATGGCCTTACTCAACAATGAAGCAGAAATAGGCTTAGATTCTTATTTAGTAACAAAGCTCAGTTCTTGTAGGACTGCTTGTAATAGTTTTCACAAATTGTATTGCTTTCGATTTTTTCTTCTGGATGATTATAGAGATCAACGTCTTTTAACAGCCATACCCTAATTTTAAATCGCACTAACGTGGTAAATTATAGAGAATTCATAAAACAAATTATGTTAGGAAATTCGGACATCCTTAGGTATCCATATGACTCACTAGAAAAAAATCCAATATAAATATGTTTTCTTAAAAATCTAAAGTTTCAATGAACTACCCAAACCTTCCATACAAAATTCCAAAAACTGATAATTTTCATACAAAAAGTGATCTAGGATAAATGGGT